>JAJHSJ010002875.1:0-79420 GCA_021015155.1 Magnolia officinalis | reverse complement strand
TTTTCATCCGATCCGTTCATCCATTTTTAAATATAATTTTAAGCCTTCATCCTAAAAATAAGATGAATATAAATCTTAGGTGGACCACACCACAGGAAAACAATAGTGATTGGATATCCATCATTTAAATCCTCCTAAGGCCCACTGTACTGTTTATCTGACATCCAATCTTGATTAGGTCATAAAGGCCCAGATGAAGGGAAAAAACAAAGATCAGCTTGATCCAATACTTTTATGGCTCCCAACAAGTTTTTAATGGTCGACATTGATTCAACACCTTTTTCCTATAATGTGGTCCACTTGAGATTGGGATATAACTCATTTTTTTGTAATATCATAAAATGATCTATAAAATAGATGGACGGCTGCATAGATGAAACACATACATCATGGTGGGGCCCACAGACCACCGAACACAAAAGTTGAGAGGGGTTACCCTCCATTAAAACATTCATAATTATTTTTTTTTGGGCCCACAGAGATGTGGTTCACAAATCTAGCCTATCCATTATGTGTGTGCCACTTGGATGAGGGTCATACTAAGTTTCAGACCCATCCAAATTTCAGGTGGGGCCCCACCAATTGCTTTTATATGTTTTACGCATGTCTTCACATGATTTTATGGTATGGCCCACCGAAGTTCTGTATAACGGCTGATTTTTGGGATATCCCATAATTTAAAAGGGGACCCATCAATGCACAGTGTTGATTTTCGACACACGTCATGATGGGGCCCACACAGCTCACTCACCTGGGGAGTTCCCATGATCTCGACGGATAGAACCTTTTTCATATATATAATATTTAAAAAATATAAAAACTTATGATGTATTTGTTATAATATCCACACCGTCCATCCATTTTAAGATATCATTTTAAGTCACGAGCTAAAGAATGAGACAGATAAAAATCTGTAGTAGACCCCACCATTGAAACTATCCTAAGGCCCATCGTAATGTTTATTTGAAATCCAACTGGTTCAAAAGTTTTTAAAAAAAATGGTCGTAGGGCCATACATCATGGTGGGCCCACAGTAATGTTTGACATCCAACATGTTCATAATATCAAAAAGATACGAATGAAGGGAAAACACAAACATCAGCTTAATCCAAAACTTCTATTAAATGCACATATTGGGCAAACAAGATTGATCAACAATTTGAGTGAATTTTGATTAATTTAAACATCTGAAGTTATTTACTTTTCAATCTGGACTGATCAGATTGTCCAAAAACAGTTAAAGGTTGTTCATATATCAAAAATATATGAATGAATAGAAAACCAAAACATCAGCTTGATCCAAACTTTTATGGCCTCCAAGAATTTTAAATGGTAGAGGTTCAATCACACTATTTCCTGTAGTGTGGTCCACTTGAGCTTTGGATATGCTTCCTTTTGTTCTTTAGACCTCAAATATTTATCTATTAACATGGATGAATGGAGTGGATAAAATAAATAAATAACAGTGGACCCCACAGAGTTTACTCTGGTAAGGATAACGAGTAACTCACCTAAATGTAGAGAGAAGGGTTTCCTTAAAACATTCATAATTATATATTGGGTCTGCCTAAATGTGATTCACATATCCAATCCACTCATTATGCGTGTCCCACTTGGATGAGTCAGACCAAGTTTCAACCGCATCAATGTTTGTATTAACTTATAAACAGGTTGGATCTCAAATAAACATCACGGCAGACCCTAAGAAGCGTTACTAAACCTTACGATGGGCTCTTTATAATTTTTAAATGGCGAGGTACTATACATACTTCATTCTTTCCAGTGGTGTAATCCACTTAAGATTTAAATCTACGCAATTTTTTATACCCGGCCCAAAAATGGGTTGGAGAAACGTATGGGCGGCAAGGATATACAATACATCATCAAAATCTAACTTTTGTTATCTAAGTACTTTCCAATTTTTCTTGTCAGAATACAAAATCTAGTTTTCTTTTTTAAAAAATATATTTTTTTACCATTTGACAATTTTTTCATAATTTTGTTTAATTTTAAAAATTTTCTTTTTCAAAATATCATTTTTTTTAATCGAAATCTCACTTTTATTATCTAACTTTTCAATTTTTCTTGACAAAATACAAAATCTAGTTTTCTTTTTTTAAAATATATATATTTTTACAATTTGTCAATTTTTTCACAATTTTTTTAAAATTTTTAAAATTTTCTTTTTCAAAATATCATTTTTTAAAATCTCACTTTTGTTATCTAACTTTTCAATTTTTCTTGTCAAAATACAAAATCTAGTTTTCTTTTTTAAAAAATATATATTTTTTTACAATTTGTCAATTTTTTCACAATTTTTTTAATTTCTTAAAATTTCTTTTTTAAAATATCATTTTTTAAATCTCACTTTTGTTATATATAACTTTTCAAATTTTCTTGTCAAAAAACAAAATCTAGTTTTCTTTTTCAAAAATATATATTTTTTTTCAATTTGTCAAAATTTTCACAATTTGTTTAATTTTTTAAATTTTCTTTTTCAAAATATTATTTTTTTTATAAATCGAATCTTGTAATATAACTTTTTAATTTTTCTTGTCTAAATACAAAATCTAATTTTCTTTTTTTTTTTTAATATATCTTTTTACAATTTGTCATTTTTTCACAATTTTGTTTAATTTTTTATATTTTTTATCAAAATAGATGGACGGCATGGATTAACACAATAAATCATGGTGGTGCCCACATAGCACCAACCACAAACCATTGGATGGTGTCAGGGGGAGTAGCCAATTTATTCCCCTTATTTGTGGTGTGGTTCATTTAATTAATCTTTGGATATGAATCATTTTTTAGATAGTTCTCTAAAATGATCTCAAAAAATGGATGAACAGTGTGGGTTTGATCCCGAATTTTCATTATTTTAGGACTTGTGGGGCTCACCATTGTGTATGTTAATTATTCACTCCCCCATTAATTTTAAAACGGCTCATTTTTAGAGTTGATCCAAAAAATGAGTCAAATCGAAGCTGTAGGTGGACCACACCACATACTAATGTTATAATTTATTTTTCGTTATTTCTTATGGTGTGGTCCACTTAGACTTTTAATATTTTCTACTTTTTGAGCTCATGCACTGAAATAATATTTCAAAATTTATGGACGACTTAGATAAAACAAATATATTGAAATGGGCCCCATGGAGCCCCTTAAGCATCGTCAGTCTCTAATAAGATCCTATGAGGAGGTACGTTTTAGAGCTTTAAAATAAAGTCGATCCATGACTTGGGTGGGCCACACCACATACTATAGTTGAGAGGGTTACCCTCCCATTAAAACATTCATAATCATTTATTGGGCCCACCTAGATATGCTTCATAGATCTAGCCCATTCATTATGTGTGTCCCACTTGGATGAGGAGTCAGACCAAGTTTCATACACATCCAAAACTCATGTGGGCCCCACCAAATGCTTTTATGTTTTAGGGATGTCTTCACATAGTTTTAGATGCTATGGCCCACCTAAGTTTCGTATACGACTGATTTTTGGACTTAAAGGGGACACATCAAATGCATGGTGTTGATGTTCTACACACATCATGGTGGGGGGCGCACACAAATTAACCTCATGGGAAGTTCCCATGAGGTGACCTTATAGTACCATTTCACTATTAATTAGGTACTCCTTCATGGGTTACTCTACCATGTAGGGCCCACACTTAATATATTTTATATATATCGACATCGTCCATATTTTTTTCCATCATAGTTTATGATTAATTCAAATCATAAGAACTCAATAATCTCAGGTGGGCTATACCAATCAAAACAATGATGAATAAACAATTAAAAACCTTTGAAGGCCACAAAAGTTTTTGATCAATTTGATCTTTGTAGTTTACCTTCATCTAGATCTTCTTTACATTATCAACAAGTTGGATTGCAAATAAATATTACTAAAACTTACGATGGCTCTTATAATTTTTAATTGTGAGGTACTATATTATCATTTTTTCCAGTGGTGTGGTCCACTTAAGATTTAAATCTACACAATTTCTTATACCGGCCCAAAAAATGGGTTGGAGAAACATAGGGGTGGCAAGGATATACCAACACCATCATCAAATCTCACTTTTGTTATCTAATTTTTCAATTTTTCTTGTCAAAATACAAAATCTAGCTTTCTTTTTTAAAAAATATATATTTTTACAATTTGTCAATTTTTCACAATTTTATTTCATTTTTTAATTTTCTTTTTCAAAATATCATTTTTTTTATCGAAATCTTGTTATATAACTTTTTAATTTTTTTTTGTCAAAATACAAAATCTAGTTTTCTTTTTTAAAAAAAAAAATATTATTTACAATTGTCAATTTTTTCACAATTTTGTTTAATTTTTAAATTTTTTTTTTCAAAATATCATTTTTAAATATCACTTTTGTTATATAACTTTTTAATTTTTCTTTTCAAAATACAAAATCTATTTTTCTTTTTTAAAGTATATATTTTTTTACAATTTGTCAATTTTTTCAAAATTTTGTTTAATTTTTTAAATTTTCTTTTTCAAAATATAATTTTTTAAATATCACTTTTGTTATATAACTTTTTAATTTTTCTTTTCAAAATACAAAATCTAGCTTTCTTTTTGAAAAAATATATATTTTTACAATTTGTCAATTTTTTCACAATTTTGTTTAATTTTTTAAATTTTCTTTTTCAAAATATCATTTTCTTATCGAATTTTTTCTTTTCAAAATCTAAATTTTTTTCTTAAACATTGTTAGTTATTTTTCTAAGCTTTTTAACTTTTTTTTTTTCGAAATTCATAAATTTTTTTGTTCATATTTTTGACTTGAGCATTAGAGACGGTTTACGACCGTCTCTAATGCAGACGGTCTTTGACAGGCTCAAATGACCACTATAAGACGGCTAAGGACCGTCTCTAATAGAGACGGTCTTTGACAGTTTCAAATGGGACCAGCTATTTACCTGTACGGAAGTTATAAACCAGTAAAAGACGGCCGATGACTGTCTATAATTGAGACGGCTCTCGGCAGTCTCAGATTACCAATAAAAGACGGCCAATGACTGTCTTTAATACGGACGGTCTTTGACCGTCTCAAATGACCACATATGAGACGGTCAAAGACCGTCTCTAATAGAGACGGTCCTTGACAGTCTCAAATAGAGACAGCTAAGAACCGTCCATAATACAGACATTTTTTGACAATTTTTGGCAGTCTCAAATTATTGGAAAAGACGGCCAATGACCGTCTCTAATTGAGACGGTCCTTGACAGTCTCAGATTACCAGTAAGAGACGGTTAATGGCCGTCTCTAATACGGACGGTCTTTGACCGTCTCAAAAGGTCGCATATAAGACGGTCAGAGACTGTCTCTTATTCCAGACGGTCAATGACCGTCTTTTATCCGCAGTTAATGACGGTTTTTGACCGTCCTAAATGATTTATAGACGTTAAAATTTTTAAGACAATATTAAGGACGGTCAAGGGCCGTCTAAAAGTTTAGAGACGGTTTACGACCGTCTCTAAAGCGTCTTTAAACCAAGCAATTTTAGAGACGGTTCAGAACCGTCTCTAATTCCGTCATTTTTATCCATTTTTCACGTAGTGAACCCTATACTTGGGGAGTGAACAAGTTTTTGAAACCACTAGGTTGTTGGGAGTGTTTTTTTTTTCTGTCTCTCTTTTGTTTATTTTGAAGAGACTAGCCTAATTATGTCTTTCTTAGGCTAAACCTCTTAGTTAGGGCTAAGAGGTGAAGCTTGTAGCGTGATGAGAGAATTTGTGCTTATGCCTTTTGTTTAGACTGACTTGATTTTGATTTACTTTTATTATGGGAATGTTCTTAGTTTTTAATGGTCTGTTATGACTAAAATTATAATGGGTTTGCGATAGCTTTGAGCATGTTCTTTTCCTCTTTATGTTTATGACGTCAGGAAGCCCTGTTGTTCACAATCGTCTCCTGGGCATGGTTGGATGACGGTACCCTTCCTAACCTTCATGGCATGTTGATTGGTTGGTAATTAGTTTAATTATGTTGTTTGCTTTGTCTCTTGGGTATGGTTTGGTGATGGAATCCACCCTAATTGATATACCTTTCATCTCTTGAAAACTATATCAACGTCAGTTCAGTTTAATTTCCATGATTTTTGAAGCAGGCATAAGATCTCCCTGATCTCTATAAGTGGATCCTCTGAATCCCTAGTGTCCCTCCTCTAAATTTCTCCTAAGTTTTAGATAATAATTTCACAATTATTTTTCAAAATACAATCGGTTTAGATTTCATCTCATTCTAGTTCTAGTTCTAATTATTTTCAGATAACATACAGGTTTCAGTCCCTGTGGATTCGACCTCGGTCTTACCGAGTTTATTACTACATCACAACCCTATACTTAGGGAGTGAACAAGTTTTTGAAACCACTAGGTTGCTAGGAGTGTTTTTTTTTTCTTTGTCTCTCTTTTGTTTATTTTGAAGAGACTAGCCTAATTATGTCTTTCTTAGGCTAAACCTCTTAGTTAGGGCTAAGAGGTGAAGCTTGTAGCGTGATGAGAGAATTTGTGCTTATGCCTTTTGTTTAGACTGACTTGATTTTGATTTACTTTTATTATGGGAATGTTCTTAGTTTTTAATGGTCTGTTATGACTAAATTATAATGGGTTTGCGATAGCTTTAAGCATGTTCTTTTCCTCTTTATGTTTATGACGTCAGGAAGCCCTGTTGTTCACCATCGTCTCCTGGGCATGGTTGGATGACGGTACCCTTCCTAACCTTCATGGCATGTTGATTGGTTGGTAATTAGTTTAATTCTGTTGTTTGCTTTGTCTCTTGGGCATGGTTTGGTGATGGAATCCACCCTAATTGATATACCTTTCATCTCTTGAAAACTATATCAACGTCAGTTCAGTTTAATTTCCATGATTTTTGAAGCAGGCATAAGATCTCCCTGATCTCTATAAGTGGATCCTCTGAATCCCTAGTGTCCCTCCTCTAAATTTCTCCTAAGTTTTAGATAATAATTTCACAATTATTTTTCAAAATACAATCGGTTTAGATTTCATCTCATTCTAGTTCTAGTTTTAATTATTTTCAGATAACATATAGGTTTCAGTCCCTGTGGATTCGACCTCGGTCTTACCGAGTTTATTACTACATCACAACCCTATACTTGGGGAGTGAACAAGTTTTTGACGCCGTTGCCGGGGACTGACGGTTACGATTTTCTGAAATTAACTAGTATTAGGATTAGTGTAAGATTAGGACTCTTTTAATTTTAGGATCTTTAGTTTTAGAATTTCCAGGCTTTCCTTTTAGAATTTCCTATTTTTAGTAACTTTCTAATTTCTTTCAGTGATAGATAGTCTTTGTTTCTTTTTTTAAACTAACCCAATTCTTTTGTTTTATAGACTCTGATAGACTTCTAAATTGGTAACTTTCTTCTTATTTTTTTCCTTTCTATTTATAGAGTAGGATTTGTCTTCCTTTTAGGTAAATTCTATTCTAAATTTTAAATTCTTTAGAATCTAACCTTGTCTCCTCCTATTAGAAATTTTTCTGTTTAGAAACTAAAACTTTCTTCCTTGCTTTAAATATAGGTTTTTAAGATAAAAAATTTCTAATTTTGGTAAGCCTTTCGAACTTTTACTTCCTAATTTTCAAATTTTTCTTTCATTACTCACTTACTTCCTACTTCCTAGTTTAGGACTCTTCCCTAAATTTATGTAACTTCTACTTTCTAATTTAGAAATTCTTCCTTTGTTTCTTTTTATTTTCTATCCTTCTTTTTCTTAGGCTTACTATCCTTAGAAACTAACTTGTTTTGTTTTATTTTGCAGGCTATAACTTAGGGACTTCAATTTGTTAACTTCCTTCCAACCCTCTGTTGAGACTCAAATATTGCATAATTTTTTCCATTTATATCTAGGTTTTATGAACATGAATCCGCTTAATATTCTATTTTACTCATGTATGTGTTGCAAGGTGAATTTAAGTGTTTGGATTGAAAAATGGTGTTAAAAGCATGATTTTGATGCTCAAGAATTACCAAGGCAAGGGATTGATCTTAGGAGATCAAGATTGAAGAATTCACATGCCAAAGATCTAAGAAAACCGAGTGAAGAATAAAAAAATCGAAGATTTGAAGTGAAGAATCCTGAAATCGTCCTGAAAAAGTGTATTCTGAAGCTGTGAAGTTTATTTTGGGAAACTGCGCAGCAGGAAGACTGTTTTAAACGAACTATGCAGCGAGAAGTCTATTTTAGAAAAATACGTATATTTGATGCGGTTTCTAGGGTTTTTCAAATTTGTACGAAAATTGGAGGTCCCTACTTATAAATAGGGCTTCCTAGGGCATTTCTAAAACATTATTCAAGGCATTCAAGAGCAAAGTTTAGGGTTTTTAAAGAGTTTTTAGTTTTATTAAAGCTTTATAAGTTGTTTTTTTTAGATCTTTTCTATTTGCATTTTCTTTCTTTATTTCTTGTTGCTTTTTATTTCTGCAATTTAATTATGTTTTTCTAAGTTCCTTCTATCCCAAGCTAGAAGGGAAGCACATGGGTTTAATGTTTCTTTAATATTATGATGATTGATTGTTTTAATGATGAGAAGAATGGTGTATGCGTGTTATCTATTATTTAGGTTTTGTTTTTTATCCTCTTGTAAGATCCATATGTTTCCATCATATAAGATCCACATTGATGGATAGGCTTACCCTAGATCAATCAGATTTCCTAGATAGGAGAGGTTCTCAACCTGTTATATTTCTTTGATATTCATTATCCTATAGATATTGAATACGCTTGAGAATATATGTCAATGGTGCAAATCCATGATTTTCTAATTTTTTATATCATTTATTAAAATATTTAAACTGTTTTATTTTCCGATTAGGCTGACCATAGTGATCAGATCCTAGTTGTGTTATCCAAGTCATCATGATTTTGGAACATTACCTATGTGTGGAACTTTGAAGCTTGGGTGTTATTTTATTCAATTGAATTACATCCATTCAAAAATCCCAAAATCAAATCACCAGTTTAGTTTTTTTTTATCTTAGTTTATTTTGCATTTGATTTTTTTCCTTCTTACAATTCATCTCCCTGTGGGATCGACCCCGTATTCACGGGATACTACTTACGAACCTCTGCACTTGGAGGCAAGCAAACAAGTTTTTGGCGCCGTTGCCGGGGAGAGACTTAAAGAGATCAGATCTGTGCAAGATAGCTAAGGTAAGTTTTTTTTCTAAGGTAAGTTCTCTTCTAAACCTTCCAAATTTTCTGTAGATTTTTTTTTTCTTCTTTTCTTTTCTTTTTCTTTAAAAATAAATTCAGTTGGGTCTTTCAAGCACTAACTATGACATAAGGTTGCCCTGCTTGGGATTTCATCAATCATCCAACCCAAGTGCTATGGTTTGTCCTACAGTTGCTTGCTGTTTGATCACAAAGATCATCCATGAATCTATTTTCCAGATTAGCATATTTAAATTCTTTTGCTTAGTTTTAACTTTTGTTGATTTAATTTTTTGGATTTATTTTTTTTTTGTGGACTGAACCCTCATGGTCGGCCCTGCTTTGTGGACTGAACCCTCATGGTCGGCCCTGCCGCCTGGGTTGTTGGTTAAGTTTTTATTTTTATTTTAAGTATTATACTCGCTATTTGAATTAGTGGTATTTTTTTGTGTGGTGTGAATGGTTTATGTCCCGTTGGAGTAGGGATCAAAACAATCGACTCTCCTCTGAAGGGGGACTAGTTCCAGGCCTTGATCATTCACTTAGAGGAGGCACTCAACATCACTTGGATTCCATGGCAACCCAGTTGATAATCCAAATCCAAATCTGCTAGATCTAACTATAAATCAAAATAGAGAAATCATTTAATCCTCCTCTTGAGATGAATGAAAATGAAGTTCATAGGAATGTGTTAAACCAACCACGGACTTTACGTGAACATTTACACCCTGAGCGATCAACTTTACCATCTTGCATAGTATTCTCTGCTTACATAGCAGAGTTGATTTTAAACCAGGTGTGATTCAATTAATTCAAATTTCATGGCTTGGATTCTGAAAGCCCCTACTTACACCCAATCAAGGACTTTGAGGAAAATTACAACGTTGCAAGTAAACAATGGCAATAGGGATGTACTTAAGCTTAGGTTATTCTCATTTTCTCTAAAGGATCGGGCCAAAGCATGTCTCAACTCTCTAAGACCTAATACCATCACTTCATGGCAAGCCTTAAGTAGAGAGTTTTTGAAAAAGTTCTTTCCCGAGCACAAAACAAATGCACTAAAACAAGAAATCATGTCATTCTCCTAAAAGGGGAATGAACTATTTTTTCAAGCTTGGGAGCGCTTCAAAGACCTTCTAATTACTTGTCCACATCATGGTTATGAACCATGGCACGTGATTGATGCTTTCCGAAAGGGTCTCACCATGGATACTCGTCAGTTCATAGAGATGATGTGTGGTGGAACCTTTCTTGATAAAGATCATAATGAGGCTTGGGATTTTCTAGATATGTTAGCAGAGAATACGCAGACATGGGATATCTCTGCTAAATCAGACCAAACTAGACCCAGTCCTAGAGAAAAGCGGGGATGTATGTCCTAAGAGGGAAGACGACCTTAATGCAAAATTCGCTGCATTGGCTAGAAAGGTCGAAGCCTTGGAAATTTGAAGGTTGATATGGTTAAAGCAAACACTTCCTTAGGTAATTTTTTGTAGCATTTGTGGTGGTATAGACCATGATACAAAGGATTGTCCAATGATCTCAGTTATACAAAATTACGCATGAGCATGATCAAGCAAATGCTATAAATAACCACCAAAGGTCAGTTATGCAACTAATGGGAAACACGTATAATCCAAATTGGCGTAACCATCCTAATCTTAGTTGGATGAATGGACCACAAATTAATGTGCCCAATGCACCTCAAATGCCTCCACAAAACAACTTCTTTGGGACACCTAACAATGCACCATATGTGCCCCCACCAAAGCGATCATCTGTGGAGGATGCGTTGACCGCATTCATGAACTCTTATGCTCAAATGAATCAGTCTCTAATCCAATCAAATCAGGAATTAAAGACAGTTGTGGCTAGGATTGAGACTCAACTAAATGCTAGGGAAAAGGGCACACTTCCTTCTCAACCCGTGTCAAACCCTAGAAATACACATTTCATTGGAGACTCAAATCCAAATGAGTTACATCATGAACAAGTCAAGGTCATCATTACCTTGAGAAGTGGAAAAGAGATCGATAATAAGATAATGCAACCGGTAGAAATACCGAAGGATGAGCCACTGTCTCAAGAAAATGATGAACCGGCTATGGTTCAAAAGCCGCAACAACAAAAGGATAAAGAGACTAAGTCGTATGAGCCTCCAGTTCCATTCCCATCTAGACCGGAATCCAACTGTCCCCATGAAATATCAAGAGGTGTTGGATGTGCTATAAAAGGTTACTGTCAGTATTCCTCTGCTTGATGCCATTAGACAAATTCCATCATATACTAAATATCTCAAGGACTTGTGCACTGTAAAGAGGAAATTAAATGTGCACAAAAAGGCCTTCTTCACTGAGAAAGTGAGCGATATCATTCAACAAAGGGTTGTACCCAAATACAAAGACCCGGGAAGTCCCACTATTCCTTGTATTATTAGGAATTTCCAATTGAGCATGCTTTGCTAGATTTGGGTGCAAGTGTCAACTTAGTACCTTATTCGGTTTACAAACAAATGGGGTTAGGCGAGCTTAAACAACCACGATTACACTCTAACTCGCTGACCGCTCCATTAAGGTACCAAGGAAATTTTAGAGGACGTGTTAGTCCAAGTGGAGAAATTCTACTTCCCCGTGGATTTTATTATACTAGACACTGAACCATGTATAAATGCTAGCGCTCAAGTTCCCATCATTTTAGGCCGCCCATTCCTAGCAACTTCAAATGCAATCATAAATTGCAGGAATGGAATGATGAACTTGTCTTTTGGTAACATGACTCTAGAGCTAAATATTTTCAATCTATGTAAGCAGCCCATTAAATAATGATATCAATGAGCTGAATTTATGGACTGCTTGACAGAAGAAGAGGAATTGGAACCTAGTCTGACTGAGAATTGATTTAAGTCATTGGGGACTTGAAAATTTTTGATTTAGAAAAAGTGCTTGCTGAAATTTGTGATAATGAGAGCACTGCCACCCAGGACATTGGTATGTACCAATGGAGACCGCGCACTCAAATCTTATCTATCGAGGACTGCGACCTCTGTCATCACCAACCAATGTTCCAAAGCTTGATTTAAAACCACTACTAAATGAGCTTAAGTATGTATACTTAGGTGAAAATAAAACTTATCCTGTGGTGACTCTTCATTTTTAGACAAGGATCAAGAGATTAAATTGTTGAATGTTCTAAGGACCACAAAGGAGCCTTGGGCTGGGCCATTTCTGACATCAAGGGTATAAGCCCTTCCATATGCACCCATCGGATCCACCTCGATGAGGACGCTAAACCAATTAGACAACCTCAAAGGCGTCTCAATCCAAACATGATGGAAGTTGTAAAAAATGAGGTGATCAAATTATTAGATGTGGGAATCATCTACCCAATATCCGATAGTGTTTGGGTAAGTCCAACTCAAGTAATCCCAAAGAAATCCGGAATAACTATTGTGCAGAATTCTAATAATGAACTCATACCAACACGTGTCACCACTGGTTGGCGTGTTTGCATTGACTATAGAAAATTGAACCAGGTCATAAAGAATGATCATTTTCCTCTACCATTCATTGATCAAGTTTTGGAGAGGGTAGCAGGTCACTCCTATAGTTTTCTTGATGGATATTCCGGATATAACCAAATAGAGATAGCCCTGGAAGACCAAGAGAAAACCACGTTCACTTGTCCATTTGGCACGTTTGCTTTCAAACGGATGTCATTTGGATTGTGTAACGCCCCAGCAACTTTCCAACGGTGTATGTTAAGTATTTTTTCAAATATGGTTGGGAAGTTTCTTGAGGTTTTCGTGGACGACTTCTCTGTATTTGGGAGTAGTTTTGAGGAATGCCTCAACAATTTATCTTTTGTCTTGTCTAGGTGTGAAGAGAAACACCTTGTCTTAAATTGGGAGAAATGTCATTTCATGGTTCAAAAGGGAATTATTTTAGGCCATGTTATCTCCAAAAATGGAATCGAGGTAGATCGCTCAAAACTCGACGTTATAGCTAATCTACCTATCCCCCGAACTGTTAGAAATATTAGATCACTTATAGGGCATGCTTGTTTCTTATAGAAGATTCATCAAGGACTTTAGTGTCATACTAGACCCTTGACTAATCTTCTTCAAAAGGATGTTCCATTTAAGTGGACAGATGAGTGTGAAATGCCTTTAATAAAATTAAATCATCTCTTACCACTGCACCTATCATGCGTCCACCAGATTGGACACTTCCTTTTAAACTAATGTGCAATGCAAGTGACTATGTCATATGGGCTGCTTTGGACCAAAGGAAAGATAAACGGCCCTACGTTATTCACTATGCGAGTAGAACTCTAAACTCAGCTCAAGTGAACTACTCAACAACTGAAAAAGAGTTACTTGCAGTAGTTTTTGCTTTGGATAAGTTTAGGTCCTACTTGCTGGGATCTAAAGTGGTCATTTTTACGGACCACTCGGCTTTGAAATATTTGCTGTCTAAGAAGGATGCAAAGCCAAGACTTTTGAGATGGATCCTCCTACTCCAAGAATTTGACTTAGAGATAAAAGATAAGAAAGGAGTAGAAAACGTAGTGGCCGATCACCTTTCCAGATTGGTGTTAGATGATTCCACTGAGGAGATGCATATTCAGGACACCTTTCCTGATGAACAATTATTTGCGATTTCCAAATTGCCTTAGTATGCGGATATAATGAACTATCTTGTAACGGAAAAATGCCATATCATTGGAAGTCACAAGATAGGAAGCATTTTGAAACCGAGGTTAGGAACTTCTTTGGATGACCCGTATTTATATAAATATGGGACTGATCAAATTTTTAGGCGTTGTGTCCCAGAAGATGAAGTTCAGATTGTTATTTCTTTTTGTCATATGGAAGCATGTGGTAGCCATTTTTCTGCTAAGAAAACTACTGCAAAAATCCTACAGTGTGGTTTTTACTAGCCTACCATGTTTAAAGACACCCATGCTTTCTATGTTACTTGTGATAGATGTCAAAGGTTGGGAAGAGTGTCCCGGCGCAACATGATGCCTTTATCCCCAATTTTGCCATTGGAGATTTTTTATTGTTGGGGTATTGATTTTATGGGCCCATTTCCAAGTTCTTTTAGATTTCTTTATATATTGGTTGGTGTGGACTATGTTTCAAAGTGGATTGAGGCAGTTCCAAGTAGGACCAATGACAACAAAGTAGTCATACGATTCCTCAAAGAAAATATTGTTTCTAGATTTGGAACTCCAAAGGCCATCATTAGTGATGGTGGGTCTCATTTTTGTCAATAGGACATTTGAGGCTTTGATGAAGAAATATGGCATCAAGCATAAAGTGAGTACCCCATACCACCCATAAACGAGTGGGGCTGCTATTTCTAATCGGGAAATCAAACACATTTTAGAGAAAACTATAAGGCCAGATAGGAAAGATTGGTCCCTCAGACTATCCGACGCTTTATGGGCTTATAGGACTGCTTATAAGACCCCGATTGGAATGTCTCCATACAGATTGGTGTATGGAAGGCTTGCCACTTGCCTGTGGAATTGGAACATAGAGCCTACTGGGCAATAAAGAATTAAACTTTGATATGGACCAAGTAAGTGGACAAAGGAAATTAGAGTTGAATGAATTAGAGGAGCTGAGGAGAGACTCCTATGAAATTCTAAAATCTACAAAGAGAGGACCAAAGCTTTTCATGACAAAAATATCCTGAGGAAGAATTTTGAACCTCAGCAAAAGGTCCTATTGTACAATTCCCATCTCCAATTTTTTTCGGGAAAGTTAAGATCAAGATGGACATGCCCTTTCATTGTGAAGAATGTTTATACTCATGGGGCTGTAGAAATTGAGAATCCATGTAATAGCAATGTGTATAAGGTTAATGGTCAGAGATTGAAGCCTTATGTAGAAAACTTTCATTTGGGAGAGGAGTCCTTCCCTCTTCATGAGCTAGAATATTCAGATTGATGCTCCTAGTCTGACGGAGCGTTTCTGTAAGGTTTGTATCATATTCAATTCTTTTTAGTATCACATAGCAGGTGAGTTTTTCATGGTAGGTACTATCCACCCTTTCTTTTATTTTTATTGTTCTCAGCATTACATTATCATTACATTGGGGACAATGTAGATTTTAGGTTGTGGGGTGTGGATAGTCATGCATGTGATTTTATTTATTTATTTATTTTGTTTCAGTTTATTTTATTATTTTTAAGTTTAATTTTATTTTTTTAGGTTTATGGAAAAAAAAAATTCAACATTTTCAAAATAATATTTTTATATACGAGAATGTGAACATGATATTATGCGAATTTCAAAGGCAAAGTTAATATTTATTCTAGGTTGATAGTAGTCAGAATTCTGATAACTGAAAATTATAAACTTGAGTTCAATTATCTAATCACTAGTTTAAAGTGAGTTGTAATTTGATGTACTGAATTCACAATACACCCTAGCTAACTAAGTGAGGAATATGATATGTGAACTAGAATAACAACTTTTGATTCAAATAAGGTTGAATGAACTAGTATCATTGATATATGCTTAAAAGAGAGATATTGAAAAAAATGATGGAAAAAAGAAATTTTTAGAGCATGAATGCAATGACCATAAAATCGTGTCAGTAATCCGGAGTAAGGATACCTAAGTATCCATTACTGTAACCATTACAAGTACGATACCTTAGGTTATGAAGCAAACCCAGTGGGAATCTTCATCTAAAGGTGGTCTATAATAATGAGGATATGATGATAAAAGAAGAATGACATGAAAGATAACTAGAGATTTCATACTCTTGGAATGATTAAAAGGAGTTAGGATAGAAAACATGCATATTTCTCAAAGTTAGACTAGTGTCACGGAGCACCTAAGGATATTGGATCATAACTATTCTAAATTTTGATTAGGTCTCTCAACTCAGGGATGTAATATGGATTAGGAAATGAGATTCTAACTAACTTCAGACTTAGGATAAGTATTGTTTTGTTTTGGAATTCATATGATGAATGGAGGCATAATTGTATAAATTTCTGAGCGTTGAATTATTTTTCATATTTTCAATGTTTGTGGGTAACATTTCTGAAAACCCTCACGAGACTATAACTCGTCCACTAGGGGAAACTTAGGGGTTTAAAGGCTTGTTACATATGTTAAATGCAATCGAGATTACCTGCGAAAGTGGTGTAGGTAGAATTATTATTATTACTATTATTTTTATTATTTTTTCTTTTTAATTTTGTTTCTAAAATTAGTTTTTATTTTTTATTTTTTATTTTTTTATTTTTTCCTTATTTTGCTCGGGACTAGCAAAATGCTGGTTGGGAGGTGTGTTGAGACTCAAATATTGCATAATTTTTTCCATTTATATCTAGGTTTTATAAACATGAATCCGCTTAATATTCTATTTTACTCATGTATGTGTTGTAAGGTGAATTTAAGTGTTTGGATTGAAAAATTGTGTTAAAAGCATGATTTTGATGCTCAAGAATTACCAAGGCAAGGGATTAATCTTAGGAGATCAAGATTGAAGAATTCACATGCCAAAGATGTAAGTAAACCGAGTGAAGAATAAAGAAAATCGAAGATTTGAAGTGAAGAATCCTGAATTCGTCCTGAAAAAGTGTATTCTGAAGCTGTGAAGTTTATTTTGGGAAACTGCGCAGCAGGAAGTCTGTTTTAAACGAACTATGCAGCGAGAAGTCTATTTTGGAAAAATACGTAAATTTGATGCGGTTTCTAGGGTTTTTCAAATTTATACGAAAATTGGAGGTCCCTACTTATAAATAGGGCTTCCTATGGCATTCTAAAACATTATTCAAGGCATTCAAGAGCAAAGTTTAGGGTTTTTAAGAGTTTTTAGTTTTATAAAGCTTTATAAGTTGTTTTTTTTTTAGATCTTTTCTATTTGCATTTTCTTTCTTTATTTCTTGTTGCTTTTTATTTCTACAATTTAATTATGTTTTTCTAAGTTCCTTCTATCCCAAGCTAGAAGGGAAGCACATGGGTTTAATGTTCCTTTAAGATTATGATGATTGATTGTTTTAATGATGAGAAAAATGGTGTATGCATGTTATCTATTATTTAGGTTTTGTTTTTTATCCTCTTGTGAGATCCATATGTTTCCATCATATGAGATCCACATTGATGGATAGGCTTACCCTAGATCAATCAGATTTCCTAGATAGGAGAGGTTCTCAACCTGTTATATTTCTTGTTATTCATTATCCTATAGATATTGAATACTTAAAATCACTGACGCTTGAGAATATATGTCAATGGTGCAAATCCATAATTTTCTAATATTTTATATCATTTATTAAAATACTTAAACTGTTTTATTTTCCAACTAGGCTGACCATAGTGCTCAGATCCTAGTTGTGTTATCCAAGTCATCATGATTTTGGAACATTAACGTATGTGTGGAACTTTGAAGCTTGGGTATTATTTTATTCAATTGAATTACATCCATTCAAAATCCCAAAATCAAATCATCAGATTAATTTTATCACTTAGTTTATTTTGCGTTTGATTTTTTCTTCTCACATTCATCTCCCTGTGGGATCGACCCCGTATTCACGGGATACTACTTACGAACCTCTGCACTTGGAGGCAAGCAAACATTTTGCCAACTCATTTTAATGCATAATCTCAAAATCGAAATATATCCAAAGCTCCAGTCAACCACGCCACAGGAAACAGTGGAGGATAATCATGTTCACCGTCGAAACTTCGTAAAGCCAAATGTTGAAGGATTAGTATCTCTTGCACATAGATTATTGGGCATCAAACATCCACATTGGGCGATCAGATAGACGTGCAGATCACTTAACCATGCCAAATGTCCAAAAAAATGTACCTGATCTTTCGAGCACATACGGGAAGCCAAATATTACATTAGTAAAAGGTGCATATAGGACATAAATGTCAAGGCAACTCTTGCACAATACACGTGGCAATATGATATATTAAGTGGGCCATCCATCTACTTGCCCCTATGTGTATAGAAGCATTTGGAATATGCGTGAATTAAATGATTCTATCAATGTGACACGTGGCCTTCAAAGTGACCCATATACCTAGATGAATAGAAAGCACAGATATCAGCTCCATCCAAAACTTCTGTAGCCCTCGAGAAGTTTTCAGGTAAGAGTTTAATCCCCATCTTGTAGTTCAATTTAGACTTGGATCTACTCTGTTTTTAGGCTTACATTCTAAAATATATGAAAGATGGATAGACGGTGTGGATAAGATCCCTAGATAATACTGCCACTCAAAGCTCCTGCCCTTTCCCAGCTAGAGACGGGCAGGGCCCGTTTGGACGAGTGAATTGGAAGGATTAAATGGTATTAGGGTGGATGGCATGGATTTCAAGGCAATGATGGTGTTGTCAATGGATTGTCTTAAATCCATGGGATTGTTATATCCCGGGATTACTATATCCCGAGATTATAGTACAAAGTGCCGGGGTTCAGTAAACAAAGTGACGGGGTTGCAGTACAAAGTGACGGGGTACAGTAGACAAAGTAACGAGGTTGCAGTACAAAGTGACGGGGTTCAGTAGAAAAGTGACGAGGTTGTAGTACAAAGTGACGGAGTTCACTTGACAAAGTGACGAGATTGCAGCACAAAGTGACGGCGTACAGTAGACAAAGTGACGAGGTTGTAGCACAAAGTGACGGGGTACAGTAGACAAAGTGACGATGTTGCAGTACAAAGTGACGAAGTTCAGTAGACAAAGTAACGGGGTTGCAGTACAAAGTGACGGGGTTCAGTAAATAAAGTGATGGGGTTGCAGTACAAATGACGGGGTTTACTAGACAAAGTGACGAGGTTGCAGTACAAAGTGACAGACTTCAGTAGATAAAGTGACGGGGTTGCAGTACAAAGTGACGGGGTTCAGTAGACAAAGTGACGAGGTTTTGATTGGATTCAGTCGTAATAAATGGTGGGCGTCACTCTCTCCACTGTTTTCTGTGGTGGGGTCCTGTAACGTCTCGAAAAAATCCGTACAAAGGCCCGAGTACCACCTCAGGCAGAAATCACTCAAGACCGAATCCTTCAGAAATTAGATGAAATTAACTAACTGCTAAACTAGATTAGCTATGAAATTAGCTTGAACCACTTTAAATACGAACTGCAAGACTCAAAATTGGTGGAACTATTAACGTTACATTACCCTATAACCTAGGACCAATCTCTAAACCCGGTTGCTCTCGGGAACACCTTGAAACTTCGTATCGAACCTGGACCGCGCGTTGAAAGTCTGTGGACCATGAAGTTATACACTTATGACTACCTTGTTGGGCTTGACAACCATCTCGGAAATCAAATCCAAATAGTACCCAGAAACGTACAACTTGAGCCCGGAACGAAGTGGGTGAGGAACACAAATATCTTTGGGAAATGAACTCAGATTTAAGTGGATTTAGGCTATTCGCTTGCAGGCCAAATCTAAATTTTTAGACTGTCAGAATCTGACCCAAATACACCCTCGGATCACTGAAATTCCCCAGAACAGGTCAGTGTACTTGTGCCCTGATCGAGTGACAATGACCGTTGAACTGAAACTGGTCCCCCACGGTAGATCCACAAATCCGACCGGACTGAAAACTTAACTCGACCTAGATCCAATGTCAGGGAGCTTAAGTCTGACCACATGTAGAAAAGGGGCCTCCAGATGTGCTCCGTTGGATTGAAACAGCCAATATTTGGCTATAACGTAAGTGTATCATGGCCCTGGGTCCATTCCTGTCAGTTCTGGGCTTATATAAGGACCTTAAACCCTCTCTCTCTCTCTCATGTCATACGAATTTACGACCCTAAGAGAGAGAAAAGAGAAAAGAGAGGGAAAGTGAGAGAAAGAGAGTGAGAGTTCGTTCTGAGGATTCAATCCCGCCGTTCCACGTACCTAACTGTCACCTCTGCTATTCCAACGATTCCGACACCGTTCTTAGGTAAGAAAAACCTAACCCTAATCTGTTTTAGAGTTTCAAATAGTGTAGTGATGAAATAGCTAACTTATTTCATACTGTAGGTTGTCGTCGTGCCATAGACAAGACTCGTATACAAACTGAGTTCGATACTTGTTTACCGGCAAATGTGCGGATTATAAATATTTAGGTTATGGTTTTTAAGGTTTTCAATGTCAGTAATGATTTATGACTAGCTTGATTGCTATCACATGTGCTTAGATACGAGGGTTTCTGTGTATTATATATATATATATTATATATATATATCATTATAATATATATATATATATATATATATATAATATATATATTATTAATATATATTATAAACTATGTATAATTTATAATGCATTCCATGTGATTGTTGAAATGTGTGAATGAATATGAAATTGTGATGTATGCTTGCCATATTTATTGACTGAGAATTCATGATGGTTGTACGTATGGTGAACCCTTTATAAAGGGATTTACTATAATACCTGTTATACTACCTACCTTACCACATGTATATGATATGAGTAGCCTAAGTGTTTGATAAAATGCCTGAATGCGAAAATATTGTTTAAATGCATGTAATGAGGGTGTTGAGATAGATTCTCAATTCCCTTAACTATGGTTATAATATCCTTTATACAACCTATCTTACTATTATGTGTTGTATGGATATATATAGTATGTGTTTGTTAAAATTGCTCAAGTAAGATTATATCTGATTTCAGTTGTCACATGCTGTTTTGAATTACTATATGTGAATGTTATTGTTTGGGATGTGATTGAGGCTACGATATAGTCCAGACAATCGTAAATTGTCTAGGAACGGTGGTTGAACTGCTTAACCACGAAGGGACCACGCCCGATGAATCTGAGTCTTACGTTGCTTGTCGGCAGTGGTTAGCCACGCGAAGTGCTTATGCGCTCCATGTCAATCGGTCAACGTATGCTCGTACCCAGTCGAGCTTGTCAAGCAACCTGGTTGACCCGATGTATATTTACCATGTATGGACGCTACTACTTGAATCTAAGGTACCAAACTCACCAGTGGAAAGCCCGTTAACCTTGGTACCTCAATCCGCTAAGACTCATGTGCCGGACATGGTGGTATGAGACACCGTGGTCGAGCGGTCGGCCTACGCTGGGGCGACGAGCCTCCCCATAGTGACCAGTGAGCAACACCCCCTCGTGAGCCGAATACGGTGGTATGAGACACTGTATTCGAGCTGTCGGCCTACATTGATCAGGTGACGAACCCTTTGTAGTGACCTCGAGTATACTCTGAGACCGTGTTGAGGCGACGAGCCTTTCCGTAGCAACTAGAGTATAAACTATGCCTACACTGATCAGGTGACGAGCCCTTTGTAGTAACCTAGAAACCCAACATCGTATGATATTTACTAGGACTGATGACCCTAGAATGGATCATTGTTTAGGAATTGATATAAGGGAGGTACTTAGCTTCCCAACCCAGCTGAATAAATAAACCTAAGTAAGAACTTGGCTAACACGATCATAATATCGATGCACAGTGCTTGCAAGTGCTGTTGGAGGAGTGGAAGTAGCATGTGTCTTAGAGTGGTGCATGCCACGACCGTGAGATGAAGTTCGCAAATGGAGTGCAGGCGAGGTCATGCATCATATATACAATCTTTGCATTAACAAGAGTATTTATGGCTTGATTGTTGTACTGCTTTATCATTACTGCATGATTGAATTGATAACATGTTAACCTTTGCCTTATAGCTCTACTGAGTTGATCACTCACTCCCACGTTCTGGGACGGTGTTTTAAACACCAACCAGACCCTGTCTTAGCTGCAGGTGAGAGTGATTCTTATGAAGCTGAGGTGGACTTTTATGACGACGAGAAAGAATTCTCGTATATGCAGTTATCAGATGGGTTTACTTAGATCGTCCTGATTGATAGGGGCTACAGGGCTTATCATTTGTAGTTGGACTATCTTTGATATTTTGTATTTTGAGCTAATACATGTAATTATTTGACCTGGCAATGTATTCATACTCTGGAGACTGGCAATGGTCTATACGTTCTATATATGCTTATATACATCCCCCAGTCTTCCGCTTGCGTTATTTATCTGCCTCTGGAGTATCATATACTGATTTGGTATAATCCCACTCATGTTTAATGCACTAATACAGACAACATTCAATCATCATCATATATGTTGCATAAGTGATGTTTTGGAACTCGGGATTTGGGCTCCTACTCGACCCCCGATTTTCAGGGTGTTACAGGTCCACTCCAGTTTTGGATCCGATTCATTATTTGGCTCATGCCCTAAAATGATCTCTCCAAATGGATGGACGGCATGGATACAAAACATACATCATAGTGGGACCTCATTTTTTGTCTCAGACCATAAAATGATCTAGAAAAATAAATGGACGGCATGGATGAAACACATACATCATGGTGGGCCACACATAGCACCGAGTGGCAGGGGAGTAGCCAATTCGTTTCCAATGGAAACCGTGGACGCGGATTCACCGGGGAAAGCCTTTTGAATGAAGTTCCAGCGCTAGGATGTATGGTTGGGTCCACCGTGATGTTTATAAGAATTCCAATCCATTCATCCATTTTTAGAACTCATTTTAAGACATGTAACCAAAAATTAAGATGATCAAAAACTCAACTGGGCCATACAATCTGAAACATTGGAGAAAGAAATTCCTACCATTGAAACCTTTCTAGGCGTCTTGATATTTATATGCCATCCAAACTGTTTATAAGGTCATTTTTACTAGGATGAAGTGAAAGCACCAAAATATTAGACCGATGCAAAACTTTTGTGGTCATATAAATATTTCAACAGTGGACACTAAATCCCCACTGTTTCCTCTCGTGTGGCCCATTTGAGTTTTATATACACCTTAGTTTTGGTATTATGTCCTAAAATGATATTTAAAAATGGATGAACGGGTTGGATTTATCAAAAATGTCGCAGTGGGCCCATCCGAAATCCTTGCGCAGGATCTTACTGCAAAAGGCTTTGGCAGGAAATCCGCGTCCCCGTTAGACACGTGAAATCAGATTGCGTACCGAGTCTTATCGTACTGATTAAACTCTATTGGGCCCACTGTGAATTCATGTGGTTTATCCATGCCGTCCATCTATTTTTTCAGATCATTTTAAGGGTTGAGCCCAAAACTGAAGTATATCAAAAGCTCAAGTAGACCATACAAAAGGAAACAGTGGAAGTATTGATTTTCACCATTGAAATGTTTCTAAGCCCCCGATGATGTTTATTTTTCATCCAAACTGTTCATAAGATCACAAAGACATGGATGAATGGAAAAAACAAATATCATCATGATATAAAACTTCTGTGGGTCCCTAACAACTTTTCAACGACAGAATTCAATTCACACTGTTTCAAGTGGTGTGGTCCACTTGATCTTTAGATATGATTAATTTTTAAGGGATAAAATGATAAGATATAAAATACTGGAATGAGACTAGACAAACTTGGATTTCTGATATGGCAAGGTCAGAATTCTGACAAGCCGTAAAGTATACGTCCAGTGAATGTCTAGAGGAAAAAGGAGGTTAAGAATATATGTAATGATGCTAGAATGTTACATAAGATAAACTAGGCTAACATGAGTTTCTGATGTGATAGGATTCGGAGTTCCAGCAAGTCACAAAGCACACGTTCAATAGTAACTTAGATGAGCAGGGGGGTTGAGAAGGGAAATAATGATACGACGTGAATACTAATGACGAATGCGTGATCTTTGGCTTCCACTTAAAAATGTTTGGATGTTTAGGGTGCACCATGGTTGGAAGGTTTGGCTCAAGTGAAAGTATGAGGCTAAGGTATGGCTGAATGAGACTGATGGAGGCTAGAAAGGATGAGAGCTTTAGAACTCAAGTACTCCTCCTCACTCTTACTCACTTTCCCTTTTTCTCTCTCCCTCACCCTCCTTCTCTTTATTGGTTAGTAGTCGTTGGTGTGAAATGAGAGAGAAGTAAAGGATATTTATAGCTTTTTGGGATGGTTTTTAAGTAATTTTAAGAACTTTGAAAAATAAATGATGATGCTGCGGCTTGGATTTGTGGAGGAAAGGAAAATACCACGTGACACTTCCTTATAGGTCCATAGGGTTGATAGTCATGGTGATAGGTTGATAGGGATGGTATAGGATGGTAATTTCTGAGTGTATAGTATGTAGCATGTAGCATGAAATGATACTCAAGCTTTTGGTTGGGGCAAGTGGTCCCATCAGTTCAGTGATACAGACCGTCGTTAGTCTGTTTGGTCCCTTTTTGGATGGATCATGCTCCAACAATCTGCTCAATAAGACAATGTAACCTTTTTAATCTTTATCCTGGGAATCAACGGCTGAAACAGAAATAGAAAAACGTCCAAATTCATCTGAAAAAAAAAAAAAAAAAAAGCAAAATGTGAGGGCTACATTATTCAAATCGGATACATTGGAATTGTCCATTGGGGATCGACCAATGGTCTGGACTACAGAAACTAAAAATCAAAACCATCCGATGGTCAGGTAGGCCACATATGTATGCTTGCAATGAATGGGAGCGTATTAGGTGAGACCCCGACTGGGGCTCACAGTGATGTATCTTCTTTAAATCTACATTGTTCAACCGTTTTAAAAGTACATTTTAAGGCATGACCCAGTAAATGAAGCAGATCCAAATATTTTGAGGACTATACAACAGAAAAAATTAGTGATTGAATCCCTACCATTAAAAACTTCATGGGGCCCGGAATGTTTATTTTCCATATCCAACCTGTTGATAAGGTCACAAAGATCTCGATGAAGTGACCACACAAATGTCGGCTTGATTCAAAACTTTTATCGCCCATGAGAAGTTTTTTAATGGTCGATTATTATGGGTTCCCCTGAGTTTGGATCTGCTTCATTTTTTGGACCATGCCGTCAAATGAGCTTTCAATACAGATGGACGGCGTAGATGTAGTCAAACACATCACAGTGGGCCCCACAGTCAGGGTCCCACCCACTTCAATGGATCTGGGTCTCACCATATCCGCTCCCCGCAATAAATGGCAGTTGACAGGAATCAACGGACGGATTGGATGGTCTAGATCTGCCATATGATGATCAGATCAGCTTGACATTGAGACGAGGAATCTAGCTGTGAGATCTGCTAATGAACAGCTAGGATCTTCTACACATGTGCCATGTTGCGTCTTTTGAGAGGCTAGTAGCCCAGTACCCAAAAAAGTGTACGGACGGCAATATACATGCAATAGAGGGTCGAAATTTTGGAAAGGTCTGCTCGTTGGCGTAGAACATTCATCATACGAGGCCACTTCGATTGGACAGTCCTAACCATTTGATCAACTGCCAGGGAAATGGATGGTCTAGATCAATTATTCTATAACACGTCCAACTATCAATCTATATTGTACCACATGTCCACCCAACTTGTACTGTAATGACGATTCTAACCATCCTATACATAACCACACAAAAATGGACGGTCAAGATTCAGTTATATTAGGAAAGGTCCAATGATCGATCTGGACCTATACACTATGGAGACCACACATTGAATTTCCTATACAAACTTAAATTTGTTTGTCTGATCTGAACCGTCAGATCAATGGCTAAGAAAATGGTGGGACCACATCCATTCTAATCAAGATATTGATTGGACTGTCCACCAGGCCTCGTAACATTGTAAAACCTCAAGTACCATTGAGACCGGATTCACTACAACGTCTGTGGAATAAGCTTATTCTACATCTCTGCTGGTGGGCCATCGTGGTTTGTGTAAGCAATCTAACCCGTCCAAGTGCGTTGCCTCATCATAAAAGTGGGGTGGCCCAAAAATAAGGCCGATTCAACCATCATCCGGACCACTACATGAATTTGGAAGTTGGGGTGAATGTCCATTGTTTTCTATTGTGTGGCCCACCTAGTAATTTCATGTACCTGATCTTTAGGGAATCCCACACAATGGGGATAACTTGATACACAGGTTGGATGGTATACACAAAATGGTGGACCCCACGGCACACACAAACACGCCCTTATTTCTAATATGATACAAGTACAACCGAAGGGAATGGGTCGGGCTGGGCCAGATACGGCCCATCAGTCCTTGGCCAGGCAAAACAAATATTTTGAATAGGCCCAGCCTAGCTGGTTCAAAATCAGGCCTGAACAGACCCACGGCCCACCCATTGCCAGCCCTTCAGTTTGGTTGATCAGGAAGGGGCATCCATTGCCGAATGAGGTGGATAGGTGAAGCCTGGCCGTCTATCAAGTTGGTCCTTTGAGTGATCCATTCATCATGCAGGGCCCACCTTGGATGTCGATCGTTCATCATTAGGAGCCGAACCTTTGCCATTATGTGGGGCCCACATTGATGTAGTTCATCCATCATGCGGGGCCCACCATCAATGTTAATTGTCTTTCATGTGGAGCC
This sequence comes from Magnolia officinalis, assembly GCA_021015155.1. Taxonomy (NCBI): domain Eukaryota; kingdom Viridiplantae; phylum Streptophyta; class Magnoliopsida; order Magnoliales; family Magnoliaceae; genus Magnolia; species Magnolia officinalis. Next base: position 52,820 of record JAJHSJ010002875.1, on the reverse strand, counting down.
CTTCAATATCCATTACCCATCACATGGAGCAGACATTTGATGTGTTCAGCGTGTGGGCCCCACCTTCAAAGTGGGGTGTCCACCATGCAAGGTTCACCTTAGATGTGGGCCATTCATCATTAAGACCAACCTTTGATGTCTATTGTCCATTATGGGGCCCCACTTTTGATGTGGGCAATCTATCATGTGGGGCCCACTTTTGATTTCCACTTTCCATAGTATGGGGACACACCTTCTATGTGGATCATCCATCATGTTGGGCCATTTTGGCTATGGGCCGTCCATCATGCGAGGCCTTCGATGTGGATCGTCCTGTGGCCTACTTGATGTAGACCTTCCATCACACAGGAACACAAGTGGGCCATCCATCATGTGAGGCCCACCTTGATGGGACCATTCATCATGTGGGCCCCACCTGAAATACGGGTAGTTCATCATGTGGGCCCACCTTCAATGTCCACCATCCATCATATGAGTCCCACCTTTGATGTAGACCGTCCATTAAGTGTGGCTCAAAGTGACGTGGATAGTCCATCATGCAAGCCCACATTTGATGCGGGTCATCCTTCATTCATGTGGGCCGACCTGTGATGTGAACCTTGCCATATGTGGGCCCACCTTGATGTGGACCATTTATCATATGGACCCCACCTTTAATATTGGCTATTTATCATTGTGGGATGTTGGATGCATTTAATATCAACCTTCCATCATGTGGACCCACCTTCAATGTCCACCATCCATCATGTGGGTCCCACCTTTGATGTGGACCGTCCATCAGGTAGGGCCCAAGTGATGTGGATAGTCCCCATGCAGCGCCACATTGGTATGGGCCATCCTTCTTTTTGTGTAGAAGTAAAATTAAAAATCTATCCATTGATAAAAATACATTTTTTAAAAATAAATAAATAAGCTTTTATTTTGGTAGAGATGCCAAATGGACGCCGAACTTTAAGCATCTGACAAGAATAGAGAGATGCAAGAATGGCATGTTAAGATTATAGTAAATATTTAATGTCAGATTTTACTGCAAAATTTCTCATGAAGGAATTTACCAAATAATGCCTATAAGAATTGATAATATTAAGTACTGCATTTTAAGATGTGAATTTACACTACTGCCCTTGCTTGTATTTTCTTTTCAAATTGAGGATTGAGAATTGTGGGGCCCATGCTGTACAGAGATTCTAACCATAAAATGGGCCAATTCATAAAAAATAATATACTTAACTCAAAACATCAACTTCAAGTCTTCAAATACAGCACATTTGATAATTCGATCAACCTAAATATTTATTTATTCATTTGATATTTCATAAAAATGCCCTCATCTGTTTATTTATTCATATGTTGGATGGGTTAGATATTTCACACATACCATGGTGCCCCATAAGTCTTGACTTTGAATTCTTTTGAACACTTTAATATATATATTAATATTATATATATATATATATATATATAATATATATATATATATAACGGTCCATGTGATGTGGAATATCTAAAATTCTTGTGGGCCATAACAAGAGAAATGCAAATCAAGGGAGGAAACTGTTTCCATTTTCATGGCCCACCAAAGTTTTAGATCAAAGTAAACATGGCCCAGGGGGTTTCATGAGGTGCTGCTTCACATGAACGGTTCAGATTTTGAATCCACATCACGTATGATGAGTTCTCAAAAAAGTTTACACCAGTTCCGTGCCAACTGGTGCTTAGGTGAGTATTTCCATATATAGATATATATATATATATATACACACACACGTTTCTGTATTAGAGGATTTTTATTGTAAATATTCCATTGGAAAGACATCTGGCAAAACATCATGTTCTAATCAATAGATTCAATACATATCGTTTAATCTCCACTGTTTATTGTGGAGTGGTCCACTTGAGCATTGGATGTGCTACAATTTTGAAATCATGGTGGATAAAAACGCGTACATCAAGGTGGCCCCACAGAATCGTTACACCACGTAGCTCAGTGGTGTTGGGTTCACCACGCGTCCATGTCATTTACGTACACGTGGCATATACGGAATAGATCGAGACTGTACATTTGATAGGTTAAGTATTCAATGGACCACAGTATGAAATGCGCATTGTCCTGAAAATCCTAACCTTTTAATCATTAGCATACAAATGGACGTTGAACGACAGAAGTCAGAAATGACTCGCGACAGGAACATTTATTTAACGGTTAAGATGGTCTAATTAAAGCAAAAAAATTTTTTAAAATTGATGGCCAACCAGACGGATCTGGCAGAATGCCTGGTTTTGATCATCACACGTATAACAACCCTAAATTTTGGTACATTATAAAAAAACTAAATTAAATATTTAAAAATTTTATTTTTAAATTAAAAAATAAAAACAAGTCAATAGTTGAGTTGGTGGCGAAATTCTTAATTGAGATAGAGGTTTAGGGATTGATTCTTGAAATAGTAATAATAAATTTTCTATCAAATATCATACAAAAAAAAAATTTCAAATTCAGGATAAGGGAAGATGTGCTCATCCTATCTTATTGAGAATTTCTTTAAAAATGGATATGGAAGGTTTCTGCATTTAAAAAAAAAAAAAAAAAAAAATAGATAGGAAGCCCTAAAGTAAAATGAAGAGAAAATTCTAAGTCTCGATCAGGTAAGTTCTAATCGTTATATCTTTTAATTTTTTATTACGTTGTTAATTTCTTCTTGATTTATACAATGGATTGTGTGGATCATCCACACCATCATCGTATAGGTGTGTAGAGTTAATTTTAATAAAGTGATATTTTTATGATTTCAGATATACTTAGTAATATTTTATAAATATATTGAATGAATGGAATCTGATTGTGTTAAAATAGATCTATAAGGATCAGATGATCCTTAAGGCCAAAATATACAAGGGCCATAATTTTTAAATCAATCTGACAATCAGATAAGCTACATTAGTTAGACCTAGAAGTGTTTGATAAAGGAAACTTAGATATTTTACGTACGTGTTGCTATCACTTGATGTAGAAGGTCGAGATGGGCCATTGGCGAATGTGTGGTTAGATCCACACCACTCCTCAAATGCATAAAGGTAAAACATGACAAGACCTCAAGAATCTGAATGATCTGACCATCCGATGGACCACCCCGACCAAGTAATTATCATTCAATTTTATAATCTTAAAAAGGAAAAAAAATATAATAGAAATTTTAATTATTTGATTATTTTGGATCTGGCCACCTAGGATGTTAATCAGAGGTGGGCCCTACCATGTAATAAAAATATATGAATAATAATGTTGTTGATATAACTGATAAGAATTCTGAATTCAAACCAACTTAATTACCTTGTGGATTCTATACTATCAGATTCAGGTGAGTAGCCCAAATTGTCTCATAATTTATTAAAATTAAAATAAATCTTTTGTGATTGTTTAATTGATTTATTGATTTGAATATTTTGGTACGATAATAGTACGCTAAATTCATAGGTGAATATTCTGATCAAGACATCTATGTCATATATGAAAAATATGCATTTATATATCATCCATCATTCATTACAATCGCATAATGCATAGTCGATCCTAGGGGCCCTCCCTGGAAGAAATGTCGATCCTGATAGAGCGTTACCAGATACGGGTTATGCCAAGCCTACCGAAAGGTGAAAGCCTACCCAATGGGTGAATGCGGGTTGATGACCTCCAACCCAAGCAGATGGATGATCATCCCATCTGATGCATTCATATAGCATTTTACATTCATATCATTGTACATGTATTTTTGTATTATTTTAATTGATATGATTATGAATCATGCTGGGTTATATCATTAAGCCTGACCAGCTTATATTTTTATTAATGGAAAAACTGTATAGATGTGAATAAGGGTGGGCCGGTGGCTCAAGAATAGAAACATGTGGTCAAGCTGGAAAGGACTTAAGGGACACGTGGCCCTACTTGACAGAGGAAGAAGTTGCTGTCTTCGACTACTCATGATATTTTTACTTTAATTATTTTTATTTTTCTTAGATTGTAAATTAATTTTTTCAAGTTGTTGGATATGTTTATTTCATTTCGTAAGATCCCAATTGAGAGGGTCCTTAGTTATGTTTATGATTGATTATTGAAATAAATGATCGTTTCTTATTTTTTGAGATGTCGTTTAGTATGAATGGAATATGAATCTATGGTAGAACTACTAGGTAGATGAATAATTGTATAATTGAATGAAATTAGTACACTCAGTGTACGTGTCATGGGCCGAAACTCGGGTCTGAGGGTGCACACTCTGTACTCGAATTTCGGGGCGTGACAACACGTATGACTGTCGTTACAAAAATGCCGAATGTTTTAACATAGACTCGTATTAAAGAGTTTTTTTTCCTAAGCACGTGCGAGTGTACAAGCCTACCCTACTACGGCACATGTCTCAATGGCGCATTTATGGGACATCGAAGCTGATGGAAGCGGGTTGGCTGGTGTAACACACACCACCGATCCGCCTGCTATGTTGAGGTCACCAAGTTTTGTGGGTCTCATAATAAGGTATGTGTTACATCCAAACCATTCGTCCATTTCGCGAGCTTGTTACAAGGCTTCATCCGAAAAATGAGACAAATATAAATATCAATTGACCCACACTGCAAAGAGTAGCGTGAGATTGAATGTTAATCATTGAAACCCTTTTTGGATTACAGAAGTTCTGAATCAATATGATATTTGATTTTCCTCTTCATCTCATGAGTCCGTGTAACCTTATGAATAGATTGGATGGAAAATAAATATTATCATGGACCCTACGAATATTTTAGTAGTAAGAATCATTGTCCCCACTTCTGTTTGTGATGTGGTTGATTTTTTTAAGCTCATGACCATGAGCTCAAAAATGAATCATATCCAAAGCTCAAGTGAACCACATCACAAATAGCAGTCAGGTTAGTGATGATTCTCAGTGTTAAAACATTCATGGGCTTACCATAGCATTTATTTTCATCCAATTAGTTCATAAGATCAGGGGACCTGGGTAAAGAGGAAACATAAATATTATATTCATCCAAAACTTTTGTGATCCCATGAGAGTTTGAAGGGAATTGGACACCTACTATTGAAAACTTCTTGAGGGCTGAAGTTTTGGATCAATCTGATATCTGTATTTTTACTTCATCCCGGTCTATGTGACCATATGAGTAGGTTGGTCATAAGATCAGGGGACCTGGGTAAAGAGGAAACATAAATATTATATTCATCCAAAACTTTTGTGATCCCATGAGAGTTTGAAGGGAATTGGACACCTACTATTGAAAACTTCTTGAGGGCTGAAGTTTTGGATCAATCTGATATCTGTATTTATTTTCATCCAATTAGTTCATAAGATCAGGGGACCCGGGTAAAGAGGAAACATAAATATTATATTCATCCAAAACTTTTGTGATCCCATGAGAGTTTGAAGGGAATTGGACACCTACTATTGAAAACTTCTTGAGGGCTGAAGTTTTGGATCAATCTGATATCTGTATTTTTACTTCATCCCGGTCTATGTGACCATATGAGTAGGTTGGATGGAAAACAAACATCACTGTAGGCTATGAAGGTTTCAATGGGGTTGGTCATTGTCTCTATTGCTTTTTGCAGTATGGTCCACTTAATTAAACTTTGGATCTTTTTCATTTTTTTTGGTTCACCCCCTATAATGATGTAGTAAAATGGATGGATGGTGTGGACAGAACACATACATCATGGTTGGGCCTACAAAACTTGGTGACAGCGATACACTACCGCGGTCGATGGTATACACACCTGAACATTGTAGCTAGCCTGATTATTACACTCACCTGACTTTTGGGTCAGGCCATCAATAATTATGCAGTGTGGGACCCACCTGATGGATGTCTCGGATGCTCCACCTACATGTCCAAAAAGTGCATAAAAAGGCGGCATTCTAATGATCCAAACCGGTCATATAATGGCCTTTACGGTGGATGGAGAATAGCAAGAAAATAAAAACAATTATTTGAGATATTTAAATATTTTGATCACTTAACACTGGTTTTTTTTTTTTTTTTTTTTGACATGGATAGTTTCCTTAATCTTTAAATAATCAAAAGATTGAAGTATTCAATCTTCTTCTTCTTTTTTGGCTTTTCCCATTCAACAGCTGTGGGAGCAGGGCCCATCCTATAAACAGTTTGGATCATCCTAACAAACAAACCATCCTATAAACAGTTTGGATCATCCTAACAAACAAACATCAATGTCAAATCCTATTCAGGCCCAAGAAAAATTCAAGGAATGAGACATGATACTTGTCTTTTTTAAACCATTTAATACCTGATAATACATATAACTAAGCTGTATCTAGCTATTAGTCAAAGGACATCCCACAACATTCTAATTATATAAAATGCGGGCCGCAAAATAAAGGATTATATATGAAAAGCTGCAGCGTCATAACCATGAATTTAAAATTAACTTAAGAACACTGACAAATGAAATTCTAGCATTTGAGTCGACCCCATATAATTTAAATACTCAAATGAGTCGGCACACATTTTTTAACATAGAAAGTACAAAAAATCAACTCAAAGTTTGTGTTGAGGTTGTAACCAGAGAAGCCCTAGAACATGCGCGTTAAGCTGACTACGTCCAACATTTCAGGTTCGTAGATATCGAAAGCAGGAATATGATATTGTATTGATACAGTTCAATATTGTATAGATACGGTCTGGCTCAGTTCATAATGCAATTCGTCATATGCACAGAATTCACACCTATAGGGTGATCGTGATCCTAATTTATTTATTTTTATTTGTTCTTTTCAAACCACAACTTTGACAGTCTGGATCGATTAGTGGTTTGAGAGACAGATAAGATTGCCAGATGAAAGTAATTATTTAGTGCCTTAAGTGATAGATGATGGTTCAATAAATAAATAGCTCATATTGTTAATTAGATGGAAATGAACCTAGCCGTTCATCTTATAGGCAGTGTCCAAATTATCTGGATGGCCCATGAAAAGTCTGGTCGACCAAATGGACAATCTAGACCAACCAATGGGACTGTCCAAGTGACCAGATGCATTGAGAGCAGGCATTGGATCATAATTACTGATAGGATTGTAGTCATCTAAGTTGTCTTTTTTATTTTAAGAATTTACAAAGGTTTAATTGCAACTAACTCCTTTCAGTTGAATGGCATGCAATTAAAAAAAGGTTTAATCGCAAAAGATTACAAGAATTTGTACTACATGATCCAAAATATCTCCATGGCAAAGACATTAGATAGTGTGTGGCCCACCATGGAATATGTATGACATCCAACTAGTCCAATCATCTGGCACACCACACCATAGAGGGCGCGGCTTCGGGATCCACCAAGGTGGGTTGATCCTTGGCGGTGGGGCCCACCTTGATGTATGTGCCTTACATCCATGTCATGCATACATTTTCCAGCTCATTTTAGGTGATCATCCCAAAAATAAAGCATATCCAAATATCAGATGGACCACACTACAGAAACCATGGTGATTATATACCCACCATTAAAAACTTATTGAGGGCCACTAGAATATTTATTTGGCATCCAACCTGTTGATAATTAACGTAATAAAGACCCGGAAGAAGGGACTATACAAATATCAGCTATCTAAAACTTTTGTGGCCCACAGTAAAATTTTAATAGTCAACCACTATTTTATGTGGTGTGGTCTACCTGAGATTTGGATCTACTTCATTTTTTGAATCATGCCTTAAAATGAGCTTTCAAAACATATGAACTGCCTATGTTTAAGGAAAATACATCAAGGTGGGACCCACATACAGGGATCCACCACCTGGGTGGCTTACGTGATGGTTTGATCAACTTGATTTTTAAGTTTTTTATTTTATTTTTAAGTAAGATTTATAAGATACCAAGGATTCGAGACCGAATCACTCACGCACGCTACATTATCTCTACCGGCTCTAACGACCAGCCTTAAACATACTTTAGTTTTTAGAGTAATTACTTTTGTTTAAGAGAACCAATCACATGCAAGCAAGGGTATAAAAAACTGTGGTAGAGTGACGTCCTTTCCCGGTAACAGGCCATATTTTTAGAAGATCAGTACCATGAAAACAATAGAACCCACCACAAAGATCACCTTTCTTAAAGTCAGGATGATCTCCTCACTAGGTGGGCCCATCTTGTATGTTGAGTCAAATCGTTTGATGTCCGTTGATTCCAACAATGTGGTCCATCTGAAAAGTAGAACTGCATGATTTTTGTGCCAGGTGATCTCCATCGTGGGGAATATCATTTGAATGGTACTGATGTCCTTAAAAAGTGAAGTGTTGGAGGAAGACATAGTGAAGTACTACAAGTTGTGGTACCATTCCTGTAGGTGATCTCTTTGGTTTAATAATATCCAGTCGAAGTCCACTGACTGGTCACGTTGGATCATCTAACAGATGTATATTTTAAACCATTTGCCATTGAAATATTAAAAATTACAAGAACGGTCCTGATTATCAACAGGTTGGATGGAAAATAAACGTTAATATTTGTCAAATTACTGTAATGTTTTCATACTAACCCATGAAATGTGCATTGGACCTCATGAATGGTCTGGATTAATGGATTTAACTGCATAAGTGTCCCAGTACAACTAGGAGCACTATAAACTGCATTGCTGGATAGCAATCCAAGCAACCAAGATACAAGGTGTATAATAGAGAGTGGATTGGACTCGGGCAATATGTATCGGGTTTCGATTTTGAGCTTGGGTTATACAAACACCAACCGATAAAACTTAAGTTGAGCTCAGATTGCAGTCGCGGGGACAAACCTAATCAATAGATAAGTTATAAATTATAATTGAATGCGATCATCTATGTTGAAGGCACATGAAATACCGGTGCCATACCGAATTTCTCTCCGAATAAATTGGGTGCTTCAAGTAGTTGTAGTGTATTTTAACTTGTTTGTTTTGAAAAAATGAAATTCTTTACTATAAATAACTACATATATAATTAATAAAATCTTAGTTATAAAAAATAAGATATTTATTGAAATATAATAAACTAATATAATAACAAAAATATTAGTATGTATTCACCCTATTTGGATTGAGAATTCCCAACCCGAAGTTGGGTTGACTTAGGTTAGAGTTGAGGTATACGAACCTTGGGTTAGGCTACGGTTGGGCGACCCAACCGGCCCAACTTTCAGCACTAGCCTATAATCCTCACTACTTTTTTAGTGGGGCAAAACTACCCATCGTATTTTACTAATTATAATATTTATTTAGGGTTTAGGGTTACTAACCTTGGGTTAGGCTAGGGTTGGGCGACCCAACCGGCCCAACTTTCAGCACTAGCCTATAATCCTCACTACTTTTTTAGTGGGGCAAAACTACCCCAAACGTATTTTACTAATTATAATATTTATTCCCAAATTGCCCGTTCCGACGTATCTAAGAGATTCCAAATTATCGACCATATTTACACATTTTTTCCAAAATGTCCCCACATGATTGCTACCCATCACTACCACTTATTTCCATAATGCCTCCCTAGATAGCAATCTTCAACCCCCATTTATCCATGAAATCACAACATGCTCTATGGCTGGTAAATGGACGGTTGTAACAAAAGGGCCTGTGATAAAAGGTTTGGATCATCTAATGGGCGTGGCTTTTGGACCGCAGGTTGATCCCAACGGTACAAATGAATGAACGGCCCATGTTCACAATTGGCCGCCTCAAATGTCAATTAAAAGCTTTGAGGAACAAGAAAATAGCAGATAAAGTTAATTTATATGGACCATGACCTAAAAATTAAATTAATCAGGCAATCTTAACTCTTCAATTTTGACAATTGAATTCAGTCAGTTTTTAATTTGTTGCCAACCGTACATTTGATGACTAGCGATCTAACATTTGGGATCATCCGATCATCATAAATTACATGGTGTACCGATCACAATGGGTCCCACGATTTAGACGGTCTAGATTAACATAAACTTAAATCACGAAGGGGATGAATGTGCAACTGAGCATGATCCACCATACTCCACCAAAGTATGGTATACTCCACTCTGATATATAAAAAATTCTTTTATAATCCCACTTTAAATCCTAACAAAATAAATTGAGACATGATAAGAATTTGATACTGTGGACCCCGAAATTATAAAAGTGGTATAAATTTCACTCAAATCTAACCGTTCAAATCTTGGGACCTAAATTAGATGAGTCATAGGCCAAAAAATAAAAATAAAAAAATGCACTCGGATCCGTTGCAGGAAATATAGTGGACAGCTGAAATTAAAATAGATGATGGTCCAAATTCAACAATCAAATGTCCATTAATCATGGTTAAGGACAATTCCATTAAACCAAGAAGTCAATATCTATAATTTAATTGAAGACATGGTCTATTATAGAGTGGAATGTGGTAACGGTGGTTGACCCAACTGATTAAGATAAGGCATAGATGATGATGATGATGATGACATTAGCACTTAAACAATTATCAGTGATTGCATAGGAGCAAGTACACTGAGTTGACAATCCATGATTGATTGATTATAATGTCATGCACAGATGAATTAGTGGGTTTTTCTATTTTGTCCACCAGATGATTTTTGTGCCGTGGCCCACCAATTGGATGAATAGGATATTCAAAGGACCTGGTTGGATGGCTGTGAAGTCATGTACTACACATGCTATCTGCATTAATAGCATGTACAAGGTTTGTCAAGTATTCTTCATCACATAGAAGAAGAAAAATGTTGAAATTTAGTGATTTTTTGAAAAAATAAAAAGAAAATTCAAAATTTTCAAAATTTCGGGATTTTGCCGCCAAAACGCTTTTTCCGAAAATTTCAAATCTAAAAGTGCGGTGTGTGTTTTATCCCACATCGGAAATGGTTGAAATAATTTTGTGGTTTATATGAGATGTTGAGAAGGGTATTCTTACTTGGAGCTTTTTGGAGGAGATGAAATAAGGGTTGAGTGTTCCAGTGCGAAGCACTGGAACACACGCACGCACGCGCGCTCGCGCTCGGGCACGGGCACGGGCGTGGGCGAGGGCGTGGGCAGTGAGGCAGTGTGGCAGTAGTGGCGCTAGATGGCACACTTTGCACTTCGCACGTCCGCATCGAGTCGCTCCCTCGCGACCTTACGCGAACCGGTGCGATCGCGGTGCGATGGGTCTAGTGCGATGGGTCTGGTCAGAGCCTTAGGGCGGTGTGGATCTGAAAATCCGAAAGGAGCCTGGGTTTTATAGGTGACTGAGAACGGTCGGATCTAGAATCCGAAACGTCCAGCCGTTTCTAAAAACGGCTCTCTGCCTTGAAAGCCAAACGGTCCGAAAACGGACGGGCCAGGATGATCCAACGGTCAGATCTTTTGATCTAACGACCAGAAACGTCTGGGATTAATGGACAACGGCCAGAAACGTTTTTCAAACGTTGTGGACCATTGAATACCACACAGCAACGGGTCTAAACCAGAGGCCTATATAAACTGGACCATTCCAGTCCGATTTCATCATCTCAACACACCATCTCTCTCATCAAATCAGAAACAGTCCTTAGCTCCATTGTTAGAATATTGTGATCATCTCTACCGTCTAAATCTGCCAGAAGAAATCTATTGCGTTAAAACTGTTCCTCAGTGGACCTATCGTGATTGCTGCACGCTGGATCCAGATAAGGCTTGTCTTACCCTGGAAGCAATTCGTCTGTAACCCACCAGCAGTGATAAGGGGACGAATCACGCTTTAAGGACAGCGTATTTTATACGTGATTCAGCCTAGTGAAATTGTTCTTTTTCAATTATTATTTTTATATTTTCGGTGTATCCAATCAAATTTTCTAACAAAAAATGAGTACAAGCTATACAATACACTGATCATGACCGTGGACGTCCATGCTCAAGAGGTTGGATAGGCTGTAACGTAGGGCTCAGATTGTGAAAGGCTTTCATTGGGAGTTCTTGAGCGGGGAAGCTATGTCAGGCTCTCCATGTTGATTCTGGAAAATTCAAGTAACAGTAGGAATTGAATGACCATAGTTGAAACATTCAGGTAGCCATGAATGTTCATCCCAATGGGAATGACCTTTTTAAACAGTTTGGATGGCATATAAACATCAAAGTGAACCGTAGGAAGATTTCAATGGAAGTATTTCTTCCTCATCTCATGTTGCCTTTGAGTTTTGAATTTGACTTATTCTCTGTATCGTCCTAAAATAACTTGACAAACCAGATAAATAGAGTAAAGTTATCATAAACATCATAGACGTAACTTTTTAGCACAAGCAAATTAACTTTATCAAGATTATGCCGAAAAACTGTGTACGTACAAACATAATACTTTATACTCTTGTATCACGTATGCCAAATATTCTAAAGGTGTGTAAACCATTTATATTTAAGTACCTGATATAAGTGCAACATGTACCATCATCGATTTTCGAGCACCTCATGTCTGTCAATTATTATAGGTGGTCCTGTGCCACGTGATCATGTGCAAAATCCGGACTTGAGGTCCATCCAACCAGCCCCAAAGTACATCAGGAAAGTAATGTAACAGTCTTTAAGTCCGCAAAACATTTTCTAACTTAGCAGGAGCACATGTTATTTGTGACGCCCCGTCACTGTTGTCACATGTGGGCGGGCACACGTGGGCGGGCACACATGTGGGCGGGCCCCAAGATGGCTGGCAGGCTACTGTGTGGCTGGCAGGCTACTGTGGCTGGCAGGTTACTGTGCACACAGTGAAAGGTGAAGCTTTGTCCCACATCGGAAGTGCCGTCTGAAGTTGTGGTGGTTATATGCAGAGTTGTCAGCCTATACTGTATGAGGCCTTTTGGGGGAGTTCCCCGAGAACAAAACCTTGCGGGCTGTGCCCAGAGCGGACAATATCATACAGTGTGGGCGTGGGCTGTTACATTATTACGACGACACTATTCTTTTTCTTACGCTTTATGCCCCCCAGACACTCAAATCTAAAGGAAAGAAAACTTTTCTTTTCAGCGAAAGAGAAATAAAAGGAGAAGAAAACATACATATCAAACAATCAAAATCAAAAGCTTTAATTAAAAGGGCGTTTTTTTTTTTTATTTTATTTTTTTTAATACTCTTGCAGAGCATTAGGCTTGATACATATGGCATACACTAACTCAAATTAAACCAACTAGATCATGGATTCCAGTACAGTTGGTGAAGAACAATCCCGAAATATCGGATTGGTTGAAGAATCATGACATCTTATCGGTGGACACTTGTTTCTTGAAATGGAAACGTTGGATTTTTCTTTTTGGTTTTCAACCGTCCAGATATGTGTCCATCAATCCTATGTTCTGATAATAAAAAGAGTAGTGTGGCTTTTGATTCGTGGTGTATTCTAAACTCGGACTGATAAATTGGACAGTTTAACTTTGAATTATTCACATGCCATGTGTGCAATTCATAGGTGCTTGCGTATCATCCATCACCCGCTGCCAGTGTATCAGAGTTTTTTTCACCAACTTTCATCTCCAACCATCCAACACGCCCCATGTTCAATCATTTGGAAGTATAGGAGCCTCAGGATACGCACAACGTAGTCAGGTTTCATTTTGAATAAGTGGACCCTATGGTCCAGTGATCAGGACCATAGGTATGTTGTGTCCCACTTTGAACGGACATGTTCCTTCTCATTGTTGTCGATTCTTAGGAAAGTCAATCAAAGTAAGTTACACGTGATTTAGATAGGTCGTTTGGCATCGTGGATTGGAGGGGATTAGAAGTGAGTTTCCAATCCCCTGATTGTTGGGCAGCATCAAGTAATTGAGGGTTTCAAATCTAGGGGGTTTGCAATCCGGGATGAGAGCTTGGATTACACCTAAAATCATTTCAATAGTTGCAAGCGTAACATGTGTATTACTATACACTATCATTCTATTGGGCATATAACCCACTAATGATAATCAGCACCGTCCAAACATTGTCCACGTAAATCAGCACCGTCCAAACATTGTCCATGTAAATCAACGATTAAAAATCGTTGGTTAGTCACTCAGATATAATCTTGTGCTTGTGGCCCATCCGAGACTTAGAATTTCATCATTTCCGAGCAAAGCATATATTTCAGCAGGCTTACCACAATCATTGTATCAAAAATTACATATCCCACTAATTAGAGATATTAAAGTTGATTTAGTAATTAAATTCAAATCCCCATAAATATACTACGGATAGGTACTTTTGGATTAAAGTTGATTCACACTCCAAGGGAGGATTGCGAATCCAATGGGTTTTTAATCCTGAGGGTTCCGAATCCAGGGAGTTACAAATCCACGCTCCCAAACAGGCCCTTACCTTACGTATTTGGTGATTTGTAAAGATATGCCAAAAAAATCCTGCAATAGTTCAACTAGAGCACATCGAGCGACGCCACGACATCTATTAAGTAGTTGATTGAAGAACAATAATATAAAACCAATTACAAGACATATGACAAGAGTAGAAATAAAGAAAATCACAGTGTTAAGCGGTTATAGCAATAGTTAGAACGTGTGAAGCATCTAAATGATTAGAGCGAGGCTATAAATAACGGAAAATTTTGTATCATGCTAAATCAAATCCAAACACTTTTTCCAATTATCCATCATTTACATTACTTAGCAAAATTACTTTACCTTTTCATACGTCTATTACATTTCCTAGTGTAATTATTTATTTCTCAATTGTTGTTTACATTCCATAGTGTAATCCGCAGTATTAATCAAGTAATTGATAATTTTAGTTGTAATTTGAACATACACTCATATGATATATTCAATTCTCCATCTAAAAATGTGCTCCGCAGCGGTTCTGCAACTAATTATAAGAATTCTTTTCTCAATCTTTTATTTGTACTAAAAAATCCTTTTATACAGTAATCAAAGATATAATTTATCATTAGATGACAAACTTTGCTTTATAAATACTTTCTAATATTATTTACTTACTGAGCGAGTGGTTGAATAGGAGGCCAATCTCATTCAATCTAAATCATATATCGGGTATGTGACTATCTCAATACTTAGAATTGTTCGGCTTGAATTGATCCGTAAATTTAATCTTGACACACCGGCATTCATCACGTGACCAGATTAGAAAAACGAATTGTACCTTGTCCCAAAATTCTCCTCTTCCGGACAATCCAAGCCTTCAATTTGCACCCTGTAAATAGGTGGCCAAAAAGCTAGAAAAAGCAACAGTCCACGTTCACCTGAAGGAAGTGGGCCCCACTAGTACAGGCCGAAAACTGATCAGGAAGGACTCCAAGTCCTTCACACGAGTGATGAGTCACGTCTGAAGGAATCACATGGAGAGAAGTCGTCTTTTACTCCTCCTCTAGTTCCTTCTCTGCAGACTCCTTCTCTGCAGTCTCCTCAACTTCTTCCTGATCGTCCATCGACGGTGTACGGAATGCTTCGGAGCCGACATAAAAGTGATCCCTAATACCGTGTATGTCCTCGGCCGTGGACAATATAAGTCCGATTGGTTGCGCTCTGGAAAGCCATCTGGATCGAACGCGGATTTCCTGCGAAACCCTTTTGCAGGAAGTTCCTGCGCAAGATTCTGTGTGGGTCCCACTTAGATGTTTGTGAAAAATCCAACCCCTCTATCCATTTTTTAAGTTCATTTTATGACGTGATATCAAACATAAGGAGGATCCAGAACTCAAATGCGCCACACGAAAGGAAACAGTGGAGATTTAGTGATCACCGTTGAAATATCTATATGTCTATAAAAGTTTTTAACGATATAATGTTTTTGATTTTTTCACTTTATCTGAGTGAAAATGGCCTTATAAACGGTTTAGATGGCATAGAAACAGCAAGGTGGAGCCTAGGAAGGTTTCAACGGTAGAAATTCCTTTACCCACTGTTTCATCTCCTATGGCCCACTTGAGTTTTGGATCCTCCTCGATTTTTGTAGCATGTCTTAAAATGAGGTCGAAAAACGGATGGACGTATTTGATTTCTCAGAAACATCGTAGTGGGCCCCACCTGGAATCCTTGCGCAGGAACTTCCTGCGAAAGGGTTTCGCAGGAAATCCGCGTCCGGATCATCTGGATCCAACAACCCACCTTTTGACTTTGACAGTCCCTCTCAAAAACGAATCACCTGCACCTACACCAGAACTTGTGGGACCTTACCATCTTTCCAGCCAAAACCGCATTTTTTAGTAAATCGGTACCATTAAATTAGTAGGACCCACTATTAAGATGAATAATTCAAAATTTAATCCGGTTTACTAATGTAGTGGACCCCAATTTTGGAATCAACAGAAAACCGACAGTTTGATTCAACATTACGGATAGCCCACTTAGTAAATACGTCAGCCTGATTTTCTATAAATAAGATCTTTATAGCAGGTAATATCTTTTAAATGGTACTGATTTTCTAAGAAATGGAATTTTGGTGGAAAAAATGGTACGGTACAACTAGCTGTGGTACAGTTGCTTGTATGTGATACATTCTCGATCCCGCACTCTCTCGTCTGAACCCTGAAGTGTGTACTCGCTTTTTGTGTGACTCTAGTCCTGACTAAAAGGTAATTGTGGGCATGGGCCCCACCTGAGTGTACATATGGAGTCTGATCCGTACATCACGTTAGCCCCGTGTGAAAGCTTGACCCTACGGAAGCGAGGCCGATCCAACGGTCATGTGGCCACCACGTGAATCTGCAGGTTTTTGGATGGTTATTCACTGGTTTCTGTAGTGGAGCCACCGAGTTGGGTATATAACATCCAACCGGTGCATTAAGTGGGACCCATGATGATGATAGAATGCCCTAAAAAATCATGCCCATTCAGTCACTATGTGGTCCACACCATAAAAAAGAATGGACAATCATCCAAGCATCTCCACATTCAGATGGTGGCCCACATGATGACGGTGGGATCGGCCATTTTTATTAGGGCGTCCAGACTTTCGCGGTAAGGAGACCCTGCAAAACAGGTTGGATGTAATACACATCCAGGTGCGCCTTACCCGTATTCAGATTGCCTGCGATATATATATATTTATCATGGATTTGAAAAATCAAATAACCCTTGGCTTTTAGATTTGCCTGGTACTTTTATCATTGCCTAACATAATTTTAAAAAAAAAAGAAAAAAAAAAAAAGAATGAAAGTTGAATGGCTTTGGTTAATCTTTAGCTATTGGGCGTATCTTGAGGTCCATCCACCCATTTTTAAAGCTCATTTTAGGCCATGATCCGAAAAAACAAAGCAGATCCAAATCTAAGGTGGACCACGGGAATAGTAGTGATTGAACATTAAAAACTTCTCGTGGGCCACAAAGGTTTTGGATCAAGGTGATATTTGTGTGGTCCCTTGATTCAGGTCTTTGTGACCTTGTTAACGGGTTGGAAGACAAATAAACATTCTGATGAGCCCTAAGATGTTTGTAATGGTGGGTATTCAATTGCCACTCTTTACTGTGGTGTGGGCCATTTGGATTTGTTTATGTTTTGGATCATGCCCTAAAATGAGCAATTCAAAACGGATGGACGCGTGGAATAAGGCACGTATATCAGGGTGGGCCGCACAGGGATCCACCCATCTCGGTGGATCCGGGAATCCACCGAAGCCGCGCCCGAGATTTCTCACAAACAAACATCACGGTGGGCCCCAGCTACCTTCCGACAGCAGGAAGGGTCCAGGCAATCCGCGTCGCTCGTAAAGGAACCGAACTCTCTCTCATTCTCTTATAAATACCGGAAAACCCATCTCTTATCTTCAGTCGGCTCTCTCTCTCTCTCATTTTCCTCCGTTTCTCTTCCCAGCTATTTCTTGGAAGATCTTTCAATGGCAACAAACCAGATCAAAATGGAGCAAAACCCACCTCAGAAAACTCCTAAAACACTTATTTTGATCCAAATCTCTCTCAGATTTCTGGCTTTTGCAGCTGCGGCTGCTGCCGCCTTGGTCATGGCCATGAACAAGGAAACTGCCACTGTTTATGGCATTACAGTAGATGCCAAATACAGCTATTCTCCTGCCTTGAGGTACTTGGAAAAAATATAATTTTTTTTTAAATGCACACCCATCTAATTTTAGAGATATTTCCTCCAAATTTAGCGAATTTTAATGCATTTTTATCTCAGGTTCTTTGTGGTTGGAAATGCTGTTGCAAGTGCCTATGCTCTGCTTTCTATCCCTTTTGTTCTCATCCTCTGCTCCAAAGCCTCAAGTCCAAGCGGCTATTTCTTCCTGTTTTTGTTTGATCAGGTGAGTGTTTTTCATCCATTTCATTGAAATTGGATTCTATCTTCTTGTTCATGTTGTTTTCTGAGAAAATTCTTCAAAAGCTTGTGACTTCTTCTCAAATGGGTTCCTTCTGTTTCCTTTCACTGTTGTGAAATTTTGAATATCTATGCCACTATTCACACCCACTTGGCTGATAGATACACCCTTTCTATCTACTTTTGGTAATACAGTAGTAAAAAGGTAGTGAGAAAAAAGGTGTTTTGGTGAATTTACAAAGTGCATGTTTGTGTCTTTCAAATCCAACATTATTGTTTCATCATTTTAGAGGCTAATCTTGGATGCTACCATTTACACCCATCCTTTTGATAGATACACCCATTTTTTTCTTTTCATAATACAATAGCAGAAAAGTAGAGAGAAAAGGGTGTTTGTAGTGGACTCACAATATGTATATGTTCCAAACTCGACATTATTAAGCCATGATCTCAGAGGCTACATGAATCTAGGGTGATACTATTTACACACACACTTTTGATAGATACACCCATTTTTTTCTACTAAGGTATCAAAGCAGCAAAAAGTTGTACTATGGTGTCCATCAAAAGTATAAAAAAAGAGGGTGTAAATTTCAATTAATTGATTTTTTATGTTTTTTTGCAGTTGGTGATGTTGTTGGTGGTTGCAGCAGCTTCAGCTGCAACAGCCGTAGGATATGTGGGCAAGAAAGGAAATTCACATGCTGGGTGGGCCCCAATATGTGGTTATTTTGGAAAGTACTGTGACAAGGTTGGGGGCTCTCTTTTCTGCTCGTTCGTAGCTCTCATTCTCTACTTGCTGCTCACTGTTGTGTCGGCTACAAAGGCCAGCCAGGAAGTGCCAGTTTCTAGATATTAGAGAGTGTGAAACACCAAAGGTATGTGGGACCCACCATGTTCGATATGAAAATCCACTCCGTCCATCAGTTGGGAAACATTTTATGAACCGTGCATAAAAAATATCAGCCTAATAAATAGTGTAAAATTACTCCTAAAACCTCATAGTTCATCTAGTGTGGCCCACCTAAGTTTTGGGTCTGTCTTATTTTAGAATATTCATTTCATCCTGATGAGTTAAATCTGATTAACGGGTTTGATGAAATATGTACGCCATGGTGGCCCCACACACAAACCTATGGTAGCATCCATCTCTATTTTTACCCTTGGTGTGGCCCACCTGAGTTGCGTACCTGGGTAATGTTTTATATTCATAATTATAATCTAGTATAGGACGTGGTGGACGGAGTGGATTTTATATATTAAACTGGTGGGCCCCACAAACCTTGGGTGTTTTATGCGATGGTAAAATCAGTGTTGCATATGATTATGGTCCTAGAGAGCAATATATATTGCACGAGAGAGGAGAGGGGAAAGGAAGGATTGCAGTTGCATTTTGGGAAGATCATGTGGCCCACGTACAATGCGTGAGTGAATAATGGAGGGTGAGATTTGCATGACCTCTCTCTCTCTCTCTCTCTAAAAATAAAACAAGAGAAATACTTTTCTTTTCTTTTTTTTTTCTATATTCTTAGATGGGCATTCGGAGTCTTTCATTGTATTAGATTTGTTATAGAAGGAATTCAGGATTTAAATGGAAAATTTTCTAAGTTTGGATCTTTGTCAGTAATTAATTATCTTGGGCAAACTTGCTTCAATGTTGTTGTCGTGGGTCCCATCGAACCGTCCATCTTGTGGACAAGATCATAGATTGGACAATATTCTAATGCAGTTGACTATTCACTTTGAATTATGGACAGTTGTTTGGTATTCTTATCAAGTGGTTTGCTCACTCCACATGCGTATGGGAGCCGATGTGACACTTGTGTGAGATCTGACCTTTCCATTAGGTGATCTACACTATTTAGATCTTCTGGCTTAAAATTAGGCCATTTAGCACCTCAGATGGGCCACAACATATCAAAATAAACGAATGGCTAAAAATATTATAGCTGTCATTTTACTTTCTATGATGTGGCCCACAAGAAGAATGAAACTGGGTAAATCTTTTTGACAGATGATCTAAGCATTATTTCCAATCTCATGGAAAGCTGGGATCTCACACCAACCAATCCGCTTTTGAGACGGTACCCAATCTGAGGGAAACGGATTGCAGTGGATCTGCCTCATTTTTGTACAAAAACATTAAAATAATCTAAGAGAAGGGATGGATGGCGTGGATAAATAGATACATGACGGTGGGCCCACCATTGAATTGTCCATCTATGGCTAGAGACGGCTGATACCAATAACACACTGGAAAATGATGAAGAAAAACCCCAGACCACTGAGAGTAATTATACGCCCGGACGCATAAACATTTCAAACCTTCATTTAAATATTTTCTTCATACGGTGAGTTATTATTATAATATTGAAACAAACAATGGACTAAAATACTCCGGGTAGCAGAAGACCATTTCTAGCCATGAATAGGCGGTTTTGTGGGCAGGCTCACCGTGATGTATCTGTTTATATCCATACCATCCATCCCTTCTCTCGGATCATTTTAAGGTATGTGCACAAAAATGAAGCAGATCCAACGCTCAAGTGGACCACACAAAATAATAAGCTTGGGTTGCATTAAATGCAAGTTGTGAACCGATCCATTGAGTTGGGTGGGACCCTGACTGTGGGCCTAATGATGTATATGACTACATCCACGCTGTCCATCCATATTGAAAGCGATGCTCATTTTAGAGCATGAGCCAAAAAATGAAGCAGTTCCAAATAAGGATAGACCATGGTACAGGAAACAAGGGTGATTGATCATTAAAAACTAATTATGGGCCACAAAAGCTTTGGATCAAGATGATATTTGTGTGGTCCATGAAATTTTTTAACATGGAAAATAAACATTCAGGTGGGATGCATGAATTTTTAATGGTGAGGACTCAATCATGACTCTTTCCTATGGTGTGGTCCCCCTAAAATTTATCTTAGCTTTATTTTTGGTATCATACCCTAAAATGATCTTTAAAAATGGTTGGACGGTGTGGATTTAAGACACAAACATCACTGCCAGCCCCACAGTCCCAGGTCGGTGGATCCTTGGTCTCACCTAATCCGCTCCCCTTGTCCTTACTATTTATCTGGTGGGCCCACCATTACTGGATCACAGGCTAAGCTTTTCACAGCTTGGACTACCACAAATGCCAAAACTACGACCGTTGAATGGATGCTGGAAAAGAATATCAATGGATCTAATCCATGCAATTTCTGGGTTATGCCATATCAACTAGTATGATTGTTGTAGCCCATTTGTTTAATCAACACCAGCCAGGATTGAGCCTGAGTTTTGCTTTGCGGAATAGGTTTCCACAAACCTCAGACTAGCCCGAACCCGGCCCATCAACAGTCCTACTCTAAGCAGAGCCATTAGGGGTGCACATGGAACCGGTAGAATCGTGGAACCAAACCAGAGCTGGTTTGGCCTAGTTCTAGAGTGCACCAGTTTCAGTTCTGGTTTCAAAAATCAAAGAACCGATTAGTTCGGTTCGGTTCGGCTCTTATTTTGGGGTAAGTAGAACTGAACGAACAATAGAACTGAACCTGGAATCAAACCGTGGAACGAAACCTGAAACTGATTCAGTAACTGAACCATATATATAAATTAAAAAAAAAAAAAAAAAAACCCTGAGTTCATTTTCTTCATCCCCCCCCTCCTGCTGCTCCCCCCAATCCCACTCCATTCCTCTCTCTCTCTCTCAAGCCCAAAATAGTGCAACCGATCCAGAGCCGAACTGATTTTAACGGTTGGGTTCTACGGTGGTAATAGTCCAGTTCTAGTTCCAATTCTCCTATAACCGTTAGAAATGATTCTGCTCCGGTTTCACCCCGACCCAACCTGTGTGCACCCTGAGAGCCATGCATCATATCATATTATTTTTCGACCAGGTCCAGATGGCAGGCCCGAGCCCGACCTGATGAGCGAACATGTACCCAGTAGACTGTAATACGTAACTCTAGTTATTCTCAAGAGGAACGGGTAAAAAGTGGAGCCCACTTCTATGTGATCCAGACTACAAATCTGATGGGCCCCATGGCGAATGGGCAAAGCTCCATGAATCTCTCAGATTGAACAATCCTCGTCTGCTGAGAATGGACAGTGGACCCCACATCTCGATGATCCAGACGGTTGAGCTGCCCATGCCTCTAAAATCCCTTATACATTATTTGAAATTCTCAACCATCAACTATTTGGTCTTTTTCCATCAAAAGTGGACCGTCGATGTACGATCAGGAGTTTTGGGAAATACTCCAACTACAGTGGATCCCATCATCACCATCAAAACCTAGAAAAGTGTACAAGATCTGAACCGATCATCAGGTATGCCTCACCTTCTATTAGCCGAGTGCTGGAATTTACGCTAATCGGATAATCCTAACCCTTGGAACACTATCCTTTTAAATGGATGGTCTTAGAAACTTTTATTCACCTATCTTACAACCATCAGTTTCCCCTCCCGTAAACTCCTCTAAGGAGTGGTTAGGATTGCAGATCCAGCCGTTTGTAGTGGCCCATTCAAGGTATTGCCTACCTGATGATGTATACGGATCTCATACACCTTTGCCATACAAGTCACCGATACATTAAATATACCATAGTCAAAACCTTAGGTCAGGATCCAACTTGGCTAGCAATGGGTCGGTTTGGCTAAGTGGGCTCCCAGGCTTTCCTCTCCATTGGCATGGCTAAGACCTTATGCA
This sequence comes from Magnolia officinalis, assembly GCA_021015155.1. Taxonomy (NCBI): domain Eukaryota; kingdom Viridiplantae; phylum Streptophyta; class Magnoliopsida; order Magnoliales; family Magnoliaceae; genus Magnolia; species Magnolia officinalis. The sequence goes on along the minus strand of JAJHSJ010002875.1, from coordinate 29,863 downwards.
TGTGATCTGGCATAGGCTGATTTTAGGACTCCAAAATTGTTGGGCCACATCAAGATAGGTGCTTACGAAGGCTATCAAATGGGCCAACAGATAAAATCCATATGGGCCTACTTTAGGATCGTGCCGAGCGTTGATGGTAAAGGTCAAAAACCTTGGGCTGGGCCCATGTCGTTTATGTTTGGTTTCTAAAATAGAAAGAGCTCAGTCTGGCCCACAGCCCAGCCCATTGACAACCCTTTCTGTGTCCATGTGGACCGCTCCTACATGAACCTGCATTCATGTGTCATTTTCCAACAATTCTATCGATCGATCGTTTCCGCCCATCGCAGTCCATTTGATACCCATCATTTGAAAATTTAGGATCATTCAATTAGTTTGATTTGTGGCCACACGCAATCTATATTGTTGCACACTAAGGCATGGGTAGGCTATTTATAAGTCGGTATACGAATATTTCGTGATCATTGTTCTCTGCCCGAGCACCTTGTATTAGGGCTGAAAGACGGGCGGGTTCAACCCAACCGACCCGACATTGGGTTGGGCTCGGGTAGGATTTATCGGGTCGGTCTCAAGATTGGGCTATACAAACACTGGATAAAACTTGGGTCGGGCTCGGGTTGAGATCTCAAGTTGCCCGACCCAATCCGAACCGATCAATATATAAGTTACTTATAAATTATAATTGAGTGCCAATCATTTGTGTTGAAAGCATAGAAAATTCTAGTGCCGTCGGGTTTCATTGGTCCACGTTGATGACTCAAGCTAACAAGATATGCCCTGATTTCTCTCTCCCAAATATATTGGGTGCTATACAACACGAATTTTCAAGTAGTTGTCTTATATTTTAGTTTGTTTGTTAAAAAAAATAAATAAATAAATAAATAAATAAAAAAGAAGAAGAAATTCTTTACGATAAATAACTACATATATAATTAATAAAACTATAGGAACAAAAGATAAGATGTATATTGAAAATATAATAGATTAATGTAATAACCGAAATATTAGCATGTATCCGCCCACCAAGCCCACTTGGGTTGGGAATTCTCAACCTGGGGTTGGGTTGGGTTGGGTTGGGTTGGGGTAGAAGTATAGGAACCTCGGGTTGGGCTAGGGTTGAGGACTGACCTGCCCAACTTTCAACCATACCTTGTATAGGCTGATTAATGGGCCGGTCCTGTCCATCGGGTTCTCATGCCAAGTCCCATCGATGAATGGGCTTGAATTTCAATGATAGACACATACATTGGGCTCGACCGTATTTTGACTTTTGAGCTAAAAATAAATGGGCAGGCCATCTATGATCCAGCTGAAGCCTGAAGCTAGGCTCATTTACATGGTTTGGCTTGGACCTAACTTTCAGATCCAGGGCTGGGCCTGAGATTTTCATGCCAAAATTTTAAGTGGGCCCTCACCTTAACTTGAATAAGGCCCATCGATAGCCCTGATCAGCTAATCTGTAAATCCTTCTTATAAAAGCTTTTGATCACTTTCTAGACCGAGGTAGATGGTAGACATGAAAGATTTGGTATATGAGTTTAGAACATGCACTTCCATACGTGGCTGCATGTCTAGGGGATTTTGGAGCTTTCAATCAGGTCAGCTCCACTAAAAAGATGGCCCATCGGAAGATCAAGACCGTCAACTCATCAAATGGCCCACATATGTATGAAATCGATGGACGGTTATATAAGGTTACAAACTGTCTTCACCCGACGTACATGTGCGGCCGTTCGGGCTACCTCATGAGTGGACGATCCTGATTTTTGGGACATGCCCCAGTCATAATGATGTTCACAATTTGAACGGTCTGTATTAAGCACCTCTATGGCACGTGGATGATGGATCCATGCATGAGTATAAACTACCGTACTCCATCACAATATCGTATAATTACCAATAGAATCCTGATGTTTCGTATCATGGCTAGCGTCAACGGATAATGTGATTGGAATTTGGAAGGAATCAGGAATAACAACGTAGGTTCAAATTACCCAAATTTCGAGCTTCTTGGGACCGTCCATGATGTTTTATTACCATCTAAGCCGTCCATTAAATGTGCCCCAGAATATTATACCTAGATTCAAAATTCCACTCAGATCGATAACTTAAAAAGGCCACACCAAACGTAGAATGGGAGGGGAACCCCACAACGGAAACTTCCAGATGGAATGTGGACTCCACCGTGTTGTTTATATGTCATCAAATCCGATCATCAATCTTTTCCCTCCATGAAGAATGGATTCACCAAAAATCAATGCATTAAAATATTTCGTTGGGCCACAAAAAATGAATACACAGGTTTTAGGCAAGATTTTTAATTTCTCCTTTCGGTGTGTCCCACATGAGTTTTTTTTACAGGAATGATTCTTCAGATTCATAGTTCCCATGAGGAATCTCACTAGATGCACGGTTTGGATTCAGTATACACATCACGTGTAGATTGCATGGTCAGGATGTGATCATTCCCATTTTTTTATTTTTTATTTTGTAGGATACTTATAAAAGGGTTTGGATCTTTCACTCCGGAAAACGCTTCTAATACTTTCCCTATCAACGGTGGTGCGTGCCCCATCAGATGATTACCAAACATGGACCCCACTAATATAGAACGGGTTGAATCAGGACACGATTACACGTGATGATTCATCAGGACCGTAGGATTCTTCTTGAATCCCAACTCAAATATTATTGTGGATAAAGGTACCATGTTAGTGGTACAAGGCATGGAATAAAGAGACCATAAAGTAGGAAAGCTGCATTGAAATCCCTCTTATCCATGTCTTGTATGTGGGGCCCATTTAGAGTAATCGAGACCATTAGTCTGTTAGTACAGCTATGGAAGATCCTAACCACCTATCCCTATCGAATGTGGACAGTTGTCTTTTCCTTATTAGCCATAGGCCATGGATCGAAAGGTTAGGATTGTCTTTTAGATGATATTTTTCAGGCATGGTCCATCCACGTTGGCAGACAACAGAACAATGGTCTGGATCGGTGAACCACGGGCCCCACTTCTGCAAATCATAACCAGAGCTGACTTTGTATTTCCTCAGGTCGAGGATCAGACGGCTCTTTGAAAGCATATTGTCAGATCCTCTCCCTCCACAGCACCAAGGGTTAGGATAAGGAGGAATTATAGGGCAGTGACCTCCCCGACGCATCAGGACGTGTGTAGATTCTCTCCACTGGCACAGTACCGTACAAGTGGGGCCCATGGTCGAGTGATCCAGATCGTTGATCTGACGTGGAGACCACTTTGGATGGATACCCAGAAAAGTCTCCTGAAATCTAAGATCCTACGCTTGTAATTTCTTATGGGTAAATACTGTATTGTTTTCGTAACCGTCTGATTGTAGGTTGCTGATTGAGTGATTAGGATCTCACAATCTGGGAGATTTTGAGGAAATCCTCATCCATGGTTGGACCAGTTAGATCAACGGCCTGGATAACTGAAACATGGTTCCCACTTGTACAAACTGGACAAGTCAGCTTGATAACCATATCCAAATGCACGGGGACCGTTAATTCCTCCAACGTAGGGGTTGGAGAGGGCTGGGCAGGATTTGGGCTGAGCAAAACCCCGTGGACTGGCCTGCTATTGGGGCCCACCTAAAACTGGGGCGGGCCTGGACTCGATCATCAGTTAAGGCCCAAAAGGACATGCTGTGCATGTTCAACCCAGCTAGTAGCTAATCCCAGCTCGAACTCCGTTAGGCTCGATCGTGGAGCTTGACTGGCCAGCTCAGCTTAGTTTGATCAGCAAGTTGGGTTAATTCGAGCCGAGTTTGAGCCCATATGACATTTTCTTAAACACATATAATGCATCTTTAATTTTTCACATAATGCAAAACATTATCAATATTTCATCAAATACTCAAGTGTAACATCAAAATCAAAATATGAGCTAGTTTTATAATGTAAAGTTATTATTTATTTTTTTATATAGTAATTTGTTTCGTATCCAATCATTCCTCATCACCAGCTAATTCTTTGGAGAATGTATGCACCTGAAACAACACAACACTTAGTTGAGTCATTTCATCAAACACTTAGTAAGCAGCGTAAATATCAAAATAACCAAGTCACCAAGTTAATTTGAGTTGAGGTTTGCTCGGAGTTGAGCTCAGGCAAGCTCAAACTTGGCTCGGAATTTTTTTGAGCTCCAAAAACCAACTCGACTATGTCTGAATCCAATTTCAAGCCGATGCGAGTTGAGCTTTTTTGAGTTGAGCTGACGGAGCTAACTCGACTCGTGTACGTACTCATCAGATCAGTTGGTCTGGTGGGCCCGCGTTTAGCTGCATAGTTGCAATCTGGGCCACTCCTGGGCATGAGTATTTATCTTACGGCTCTGAATGGATAAGTGATGGTAAGGCCCATTTACAATGGAAAAGCTATAGTTGCCCAGCCCATGTGCATGTGTGGGACCCTAGAGGACTTTGGAACGGTGGGCCCACCGAGGAAAGAGACTAGTCATGGTCAAAAGAATATGTTCTCTACGTGCACTAGAGGATCGAAAGTTGGATGACGTAAACCGATGCGTAGACGACTGATCAGATTGATCGCCGGGCCACATCTATAAATAGAGGGTCGTGAGCCATCCATGTTTTTCCAAGACGCAAGATACGGTGAGAAGAAGAGAGGTCTTACGTGAAGATAAGTGTCTTGTTTGGCTAGCCAAGGATGACTTGCCTGTGTCCTCTTAGAAGGAACGGCCCAGATTGAAAGGCAACTGAAGAAGGGGGCCACACCCACACATGCCCGAGGTGCAAGCCATCCAGCAGGTGGGCCCTGCTCTGTACATTTTTAACGGTGTCAACTGTAAAAGGGTTGGGCCAGACAACAGATATTGGGCCTGGCCCATTATCTAATTGACCCATTTGCCCATTGATCTCCCTAGTATGTGTCCCAGCCCAAAAACTCAGGTGAGCCGTTCATCTGGTGGGCCATGTGTATATTTCGAATTTAGACTTCTGACAGATTTTCTTAACCATTCAATTTTTGTACATTTGTGGACCCCTCCAGCGGTCTGATTTTTGGGCGATTAATATACATGATTGGCCCCACCTGAGAGGTGGCTTAGATGAAGGCTTATCAAAAGTGCATATCTGAGATCTTTTAGGTGGGCCATGGGCTGGTCACCTTGTCTAGGCTGCCAGCTCTTTTTCTCACGTTAGACTTGCTTTTCTTCGTAAACAATCAGCCGTCCAAAGAGATGGAGGAAATTACATGGGCCAACGTTTTTTAAGCACTGACAAGTGAAGCCATTTGGATTGGAAATCCAGACCATTGGTATGTGTTCTACTATGGATGAATGGTGTAAGCAACATGTTGCTGTTCGACACATCTCTCTCTTTCTATAGAGACTGGGATGGCCCACATTGCCACATCAGCCCACCCCCTATGCTTATGCTTATTTATTTATTTTAAATAAAATAGCTGTTTTTTCTTTCTATGTTTTTTAAATAATAATAATAATAATAATTGTTTTCTCTAAAGGCTAGTTGAGATAGGGTTATTTAGCTCTTAGGAGACCGCTATTAATTCATGTTCTTCATTGCCATCTTTTACTATTATTATTATTTTTTTTTTTTAGTGAGAGGAAAGTTATATAATATCACATCTGTAGCTTTTCTAGTCTAATAAATAATATATAATATTTTATGTTATCCTGTGATTTTCCATTTAATCCATGTATGGGGTGATTAAATGAACTGAAAAGGCTCTATTTTTATATTGAAGATTATTTTCGTTGTTGGATCATACGGTTAGATATTAACCATTAATAAATATAAAACTAATCATCATAGCTGAATGTAAGATTTTGGACTTCCACTATTAATTTTATTCATTAATATCTATTGTTGTAATATTAGAGACATGTTCTAGATTATGATAGTTATATTTTGTTGTTTTGGGAATCTATGTAAATTTTATAAGATTCTAAAATTCACGTAAATTTCATATGGTCATTGAATTGGAATTTTATTTTTATCAGTGGATTTTATGATTGTCTTTATTTGGTTGATTTCTAAAAGGTTTGGGGTTAAGATCTCATGGCTTAAATTTTTTCCATGTAAGCATTCATTTATTAGTGTATTTTATTCAAGTTTGTGGTGCTATAATATATTATTATTTTATTGTATATTTGGTTTATGATAGTTTAACGTTTTTTTTTTTAATTAAAAAAAAAAAAAAAAAAACATTAGATCTTATGCTGTAATATATTATTATTTTATTGTATATTTAGCTTATGACAATTTAGCATAAAAAATCATTAGATCTTATGTCATTTCTCTTGCCTTGATATGATTATTATAATGGTTATTTTGTGAACTTATTTTACTCATGTTTAATACATTAGCCATGCACTATGTAAGCTAATTTATTTTTTAGGCTTGTTTTAATATGATGGTTAAATGTTAATTATAACTCGGTCCATTTCTATAATAAAAATGTGAATGAATCGATACTCTTAAGTATGAGTGGGATCATTCATGGTTTTGTTAAGGTTGAATCAAATGCACATAAGTTTGAATCTTAAATAGGAAACTCGACTTAAGCCCAAATTTAATTGAACAAAGGTCATCCAGGTCTGTCGCATGATAAAGGCCTATTTGAACATTATTATGTTAAAGTTTGAGTCAAGTAGTAATTAAAATTTAGTTCTTGACATATTTTTATAATTTATTTGGGATATATTTGCTTATAATTCGTGTTTAGGGACCTGCATGCAAAAGAAACTTATAAGGAGCATATTACTGTAAATTTACTGGATACTGGTGCAAAATTTTATCAGAGACTTATTTGCAAATAGAAAGTTACAAGAGGGTCTTTATTATAACATGATCAATATTTTAATGAAATTTGCATGTATTCCATAGGTTTGATGTTTTATAATCTGACGCAGGGGAGGACGTGAGGTCGAGCATCGTCTTCCTCAAGAGGATAAATATTCCGAATCCACGGAACTTCTCTGGACTCCTCACAGAGACTTCTCGAATCCATGAGAAAAGAGAGCAGAAAATAGAAATAAATTCTAAATAATTTCGAATAGATTAATTAATTCATAAAAACGAGTTCACAACCCTTTAAATAAGGGTACTAAGCAATGGGAAAGAAATCAGAATCAAACTACAACTAGGACTCCTAGAATTCGCGACTTACTATAAATAGTAAACTTACTATTTATAGACGGTCGTGATGTCTACTAGTGCGCAAGGTTTTCGGCCAAAAATAGTAAGTGTCCTATTTGGCTTCACCAACCCGTTCTCCTAATTATTTTAAGCTCTTTTCACATTGGGCGCAACTCCTAAAGCCCGACGGATGAAGAGTTATAAGCAAACTAAAACTTACTATTTATAGTAAAAACGAAATTGAAACAGGGAAACGACCATCAAATCAGGGGTTTCTCGCAATTCCGAGCGTCGCAACCCGGCATAGCTGGGTTGGTTGGCTAAAGTAGCTCGTTCTACCCCAAAATCATATATTTTTCGTCTGCTAACTCATCCCAGATTGCGAGATACGCCTGATTTAAGGTCTGATGGTCCAGATCACTTCTGTCGCCGACCGGGCCTTTTCTGATCCATCTTTGCCATGTAATTGTCTGCGACCCGCTCTACATCATAATCATGTTCTAATTTAGATTAGTATGTTGCCTTTTAATTTAGATTCTTATATTTCAACCCTCCAATAGGTGAGAGTAGATTGTGTCATAACTTTGTCCACTAAAGTATACCGAGTAAACTCTATCAAGGTCACTGTGTTGTATGTGTCTTATCCATGCCATTCATCTATTTTTCTACCTCATTGTAAGGCATAAGCTGAAAATTGAAGCATGTTAGAAGCTCAAGTAGACCACACACCACAAGAAACAATGGGAATTAAATGTATATTGTTGAAGACTTCTTGAAGGCCGGTGCAATTTTGGATCAAGTTGATATTTATGTTTTCCCTTCATCTATTAGGAGCCACGGAAGAAACTCTGAAATTGAATCATACAAGGAAAAGATAAACGCAAACAAAGCAATATAAAGAACACATGATTTTATGGGGGAAAACTTATGAAGGAAAAAATCATGACATAAAGCGACGAACATTCCAGTATGAAAATTGAAAGTACAAGAGATTAGATAAACTTACAAATGCAAAAATCCTAGTTTACTCCCTTCAAAACTTCAGAAATGATATAACTCTCCTTATTTTACCCTAATCTTATATTACACTCATATGGTATTACACTTGAAATAGGAAACAAATCGTGAAATTATGTAAAATTACACGTGTCATCGCCTAACCATTGATCGATCAAGTCTCCATGTTCGATCAATCGAACATGCTCAAAAGTGTCCATCGAGCAAACCAGAAAATTTAGAGAATTTTGATTAATTGATCATTTTAGTCGATGGATTGATGACCTTTGTTTTAACATAAATTAAAAGAACCTCATTTCAACATTAGGCATATATGAGTGGCCTTATGAATGAGCTTGATGACAAATAAACATCACTATGGGCCTTTGTTTGTGTGACAGTAACACTTAAGATTGAAAATGTACAGGATGTTACACTATCACATCCTTTATATCTCCACACCATCTATCCATTTCGCCACATCATTGTAGGGTACGAATTAAAAAATGAGGCAAATCAAGTCCGGTGAACTACACCATAGGAAGCAGCGATGATAATGATACCCAAAGTTGAAACATTTCCATACAAATATCAGCTTGATAAAAGAACTTTTGTGGGCCTTCAAAAAGTTTTCAAGAGTAAGTGTTCAATCCTCACAATGTGGTCTACTTGATCCTTGGTGCTTGCACTCAGCTCATCACAGCCAAATCAAACGGCACGAAGGATTCCACATGGCATCCATGTATATCATGTGGTGTAGAGAAGCATTAAATGCTGCTACTACTAAAACAACTCATGTGGTGTAGAGAAGCATTAAATGCTGCTACTATTAAAACAACTCTCTAATAAACATTAAATATTTGAATCAAATAAAAACAACTTTTTACAATGGCAAGAGTGCACAATGGCAACAGTGCTATACTTTTTGTGACGGATGAACGAGATTTGCAACGTATATCTTATGGTATGATCCACCTCAACTTTAGGTAAGCTTCATTTTTCATTTTTATGATCATAAGATTCATAATATAAAAGCGGGCGCGGATTAGCTACTGACAGGTTAAGTAGCGACCCTCGCTGTAGAAGTGACGTCACCAAATTATGTGGGTCCCATCATTATGTATATTTTGTATCCACACAATCCATCCATTTGGACATACCATTTTATGACATGAATTAAAGAATGAGTCAAATCCGAAGCTCGAGTGAACCCCACCACAGAAAATAGCAGAGAGAGTGACTCCCACCATTAAAAACTTCTAATGGCCACAGAAGTATTCGATGAAGCTGATATTTGTGTTTTCCATTCTTTAATGTCTGTGTTAACATGTGAACAGGTTGGATCTCAAATAAACATCAGGATGGACCTTAGAAAGGTTTCAACGGTGGCCGTCACTCTCTCCATTGTTTTCTGTGGTGGGGTACACCATAGCTTTGGATCTGCATGGTTCTTTGGATCATGCCCTAAAGTGATCTCTCCAAATGAATGTACGGTGTGGATACAACACACGCATTATAGTAGGACCCACATAACTTGGTGACGTCACTTTCGCTACTCAACATGTCAGTAGCTAATCCGCGTCCAAAATGAGCATGGATGGAAGGCACGTACATCAATGTAGGCCCCCGCAGTTAGGGATCCACACACAGTGAGAACGTAGCCCGTCAGGGCCAATTCGAATAGACCAATGAAGGTCCTCTGTTTCCATGAAAATGATCTGAGCCGTCCATTAAATGGACTTGATGTAAACCTACAGATGGAATGGCTACAGTACCTTGTAGCAGCCATACCGGGCCATGGCAGACGGACCTCTTCAACGGCTGAGATTGGCTAGCAGACTACTGACGTGGATTTCCTGCTAAAGCCTTTGCTGGGAACCTAGGTGGGCCACGGTGATGTTTCTAAGAAATCCAATCTGTCCATTCGTTTTGTGAGATCATTTTAAGACACATAACCAAAATTTAGCAGGATCCAAGACTCAAGTGAGCCACACGATAGGGAAAACAAGGGAAAGAAGTGTCTACCGTTGCAACAGTTCTGAGTTCCACCTTGATATTTACATGACATCCAAACCGTTGATAAGGTCATTCCCACTGGGATGAACTGAAAACACAAGAACCTTGGCCTGATAAAAAAAACTTTTGTGCCGATACGAAAGTTTCAACGGTCGTTGTTCAATCCCCACTGTTTCCTTTAGTGTGGCCCACTTGAGCCTTTGATCGGGTTAATTTTTGGGTTTATGCCGTGGAATCTATGAGAGACGGGACATTAATCTGATCGGATCATGTGGCCATCACTCTTGTAGTAAAGAAAATTTTCAATGGTTCTCATTCAACACTGAAAATCAACGGTCAAAGATCAGCTATTTATTGTGGTAACTAGAATATAGACGGTTCAAACCATCAGATCATCTCAGAATGTGCGCCCAGTGGGTGGCGACACCCGCTGGATCCTTAGTCGCGACGGACTCAAAAGTCAAAATGAACTCGTTTCAGTTTTAGTGGTCCGCGGACTACATTCCCCTCTTCTTATTTTCGATCTCCTCTCGCTCTCGGCAGATCTCTGGCAGCCATGGCGATGAATCCGATAACGGAAGCTCTCCTCCTCTTCGCTGTCATCTCTCTCATCCTCGCACCGGTGGCCCGCGGGATCACCGACGCCCCCTTCATTGTCGCACACAAGAAGGTCAGCCTCTCCAGGCTCAAATCGGGCTCCGAGCGAGTTGCTGTTTCCATCGACATCTACAATCGAGGATCCGCGTATGTATCTCGAATTCTCTCTCACATCTCAACCGTCCGATCTATTAAAGCTGGATGCTTTTGTGCTGCCCTCTGATGGATTCTTGATCTCTTCTGTGGAGTTGTTAGGGTTTTGTTTGATTGTATTATATATTCTCGTTTCTTAATCTGAGGTGCATTTGGTTGCATTGCATATCATGAAATTTCATGATTAATCAGTCTAATTCGGTGCAAAATATCATGATATTTGGATAAACCAAACGTGCTCTTATTGATGAAATTGTTTTTTAATTTCCATTTTTTATTGAATTTTGAGATGAAGCTTCTGTGCGATTGAATTATCTGTTATTTTCTGAGAACTGTAGATAGTTAATGAAAGCAAAAGAATCGCATGTTTATTTGATTTCAGCGAATGATTGAAACAGTGATGCGAACCCGAAAGGGAAAGCAAATAAATCAATAAGAAAAGAAAGAGATCGTGGAAAAGATCCAACAATCCTCTAGCCGGATGCTAGAGATCACAAATGCAAGACTGTGAGCAAGCTCAACAGTCCTCTAGTCTAGAACTAGAGATCACTTTCCCTCCCTTCAACAGCCACCGTAGAGAAAAGAAGAAAATTTCATAAAGAGAATATTAATCAACTTCTGTTATTCTATAGGACATAGGTCCTATTTATAATCAACCTTACAATCTGTATTAAAAGATATGAAATCTAAAAATCTATGAAATAGGAAAGCGCCTAAGTAACAAAACATTCTATAATTAAGAAAATGCCTAAAATAAGAAGATACTTAGATAAGAAAATATTTAAAATTATTCCCTGCCTAAAAATAAAGATATGAAAGAAAGAGCAGATCTCCTAATTTAAAGATTTGAAAAAATAGAAAGTGATGATGGCTAAAAAAGGAAGGTGGTCCTTTTCTTGTACGCACGTGCAAAGTGTGCTCGCATGAGATGCGGGCATTTTCTTCGAATCTTGATCAATCAGCACGTGTGGCCATTTGGTTGCATCAAACAGCCATAGTGGAGTTTCACTATGGGTGAAGGGAAGTGCTGCCCAGGGGCAGCAATGGCCGGGTCCAGAAGCCCAATCACGACCAATTGGTGCATTTGATTTCAGGCCCAAGCCCGCCCATTAACATCGTAAGGGCTTGGGTTGGTCTTCTATAGAAGATTTTTTAAAACCTAGGCCTGGGCCCGCCCTGTTTATCAATCAGGCTTCGCGATCAGGCCCATGCCCTACCAATGGGGCCTCCATTACAAGCCCAAGCACGACCCATTGCAACCCGTGGTGGGGCCTGCATCTTTGGATTCTAAGCAGGTGATGGGGTTGTGCAGTGTCCCCTTCCTGTATCCATCCAATCAGGTTCGCATGGAGAGAGGTCTGAGCTCTTGCTGCATGCGTCCCACTTCTGTGTAGGTAGATCAAGCTACCCATGGCAAATGTTTGCTCTATGTGTGGGCAAGTGGGGACCACTTCCATTGACTTTTTAAGGAGCAGGAAGATCTAGTGAGACCCGCTTCCTGTTGCCATCTGATTACCTTGTTGGCCTGTATAGCATTTCCACTGTGGGTGTTTCCATTCCATGTCGGGATGGCCAAGAAATACATTTGCATTGCTGTCCAATCAGATTGGACTGTATAGTACTTCCAATGTGGGTGTTTTTCATTCGATTGGCACTGTGAATTGTATGCAAAATCAGTTGTTTCCAGCTGCATGCTGATCGTTCTTCTAGTCAGATACTTTGAGTGGTTACTATTAAGCAATCTTGTTCTTGCTCTGCATTTGTTTTCAATGTATCTGTTAAATCATTGCAACCCTGCTCCGTTCGTGCAAATCTTGTTGTATAGAGTAGGGTTATAGGAGATTTTATTGCTTATTTGGTTTTGAGTGTAGCATAGACTGATTATGCATTTCTACTTCTCCCCCTTTTCTGTTCTACATGTTTTATATTCCATGGGATCTTGGAACTAACTGGTGATTTAGACATTTGGTATCATTATATCACTTTCCTCTGTGATTTATTGTTCTACCTACTACTACAACAATGTGTGTTAAGATATATGGATTGATTGGAAATGATCAAATTGGATTGGAATCTGGAAAAATCTAGCAGGCATGGCAAATGGAAAGGAAAGCTATGATAAAATTCCATCACAGCAATCCTCCCTAACCTTTAGGACTGTTTGATGCTAAGAAGGCTACAAAAGAAGGATCATAATCCGATGCATAAACAGAAAAAATGAAATGATCTTTCAGAAAAAAAAAAGAAGAAAAGAAAAGAAAAGAAACAAACAATGAAAGAGGATGCATCTTGGTAAAATTGGTTCTCACTCATGTCGGTTGTTGTGAGGGGTTGAACTAGAAGTTGTCCGAGTTTAGTTCGACTGGTCATGGATCCTCACCTCCATCCAGTTGTAGCTTTTGGATTGGCTTATTCGAGTTGGAGTTGAGCCAACCAACTCGGTCTGATTATCCATCATGTAACTTGGTTTTGTGTACTTCAGTTCACTATAAATGAAGGTGATGATATAATGACCTGTCGCAATGCTTTACGGTAGTTGATTCATTTCTTTTCTTTATTTTTTATTCTAATGCAAGTCCCATTCTAAGTTGTTTTTACCCCATTTTAGGGCAAGAGAAATTAGATGAATTGCACTCTTCCTGACATGTATGACATCTAGGCCCCTACGGTGTATGCGCCATGGCCCAAATATATGGTCATTCTGGCCATCAATTAGGTTGCACACATGAGAACAAAGTCGACGGTTAAAATAATTGATCCACTGTTGACATTCACCATACAGGTGTCTCGCACCTAATGATAAAACCAGCCTGATTTTCAGTCCACGTCACAGCCACAGTGGCACCCACCTGATGGACAGCCTAGATCTCATATGGAAATGCCACATTGATACATGTTGGGAGAGTAGAATTCGGATTAGCTGTGGCATGGCTCTATTAGCAGTGCCAATGAGATGATGATACCAAAGGAGCATTGGGAATTTGGATAGCTACTCTCATGAGTTGCCATTGCATGGCTCTTCCACACAAGCCTCTTAGATCACTCATTGTTTACCTGGTTCCCCGTTCCAAGGATATGTGCTTCTACTATTTTCACTCAACTGTTCCAGTTGGTCTAATGAAGTGAATGATAATTGCACTATGATCTGGTGAACCACTTGGAACTATTGTTGCAACTCATTTGGGTTCAACCAAAACCTGACTAGCCTAACCCAAACTTTAGGTGGGTTGAGTTGGGTTGGGCCTAGGCTGAAAATCCTCAACCCGACCCTAGGTCTTGTTGGGCTTGGGTTGAGGCTTGCATCAAGCAACCCAACCGAACCCAACCTTGACCCTGTGGGCTTGTTTGGATTGAAGGTAAACTGGTGGAATGCAAAGGAAAGCGAAAATGTGACATAAGCCAGAGATGAACTGACATCACCATTAGGGGAAGCAAACCCTTTGCACCTATTTGTTTTGCTAGGAAAAGTCCAGGAAAATGCCTTTCCTTTTCATTTGCAATTGTTTATTTTGCAATCCCACAAAGGATAACCTTTCTCCCTCTAAAATTGTCACTTAAAATGCCACATCAGAGGCTAACTTTTTTTTTTTTTTTTTCCTCCATTTCACTTTTCGAAAAAAAGAAGCTTGTACTATCTTATTGAGGGAAAAGCAAATGCAAAAACTTTGCTACAAGATTGGCTGCTTACAATGTCTTGTCAATGCAAATTGGTTTCATTCCCCAATTCAGGCCTTATATCTCTACTATATATAACGCTAATAGCCAAGAGCAAAATTTCCGGGCCCATTAGTTTTTAAGTATGATAAAACTTTGCCTTGTAAAGAGTTTTTACTGCAGATAATGGGTCGTTTTTACCCAACCCGATCCAACATAACCAACTTAACCCATCCTGAGTTGCATTAGGGTTGAATGTTTAATACCTAAGTTCGGTTCGGCCTCGGGCTAACTTCTCTTGGGGTCAGGTTGGGCTTAGGTTGATTGTCAACCCAACCTGAACCACCACCCAAGTTGCATCTCTACCTAGAGCACCAAGAAATAACTCTCAAGAAGCAAGGGTACCATGTAGCAACATCAACCATTGCCTGTGAACTCACATAATGGGAATTATATCACTTTGGACAACCATTCTTTTCTTTGAAACCAGATGCCCATATTTTGTACAAGGCAATGTTCAAGATATTACAGGATTTGAAACTAGGTAATTTCTGCTAATAGCCTTCCAAGCCTAAGATGCTAAAGGCATTCAGCTCACATCAAGCATGCCACAAGACCTAAATTCCTTGAGATTTGATGTGTAGCATTCATACAACAAAGGACCCTGTCCTTCTAGTCAATGATAGCTCTATTCCACAGTTTGGCTTTCAAAAGGCCAGTTTCTAAGAGAATCATACTGATTTCTAGGATCACATATCCAGCCGTATCTAAAATATCAGTTGGCCCACCTGTGCATATCTGATTTCTTGAGCATTGACAGGTTACCAATGCACCAAACTTAGTTCTTGTTGGTTACCAACCAATATATTAAGCATTGATTGTAGCACTGTAGAGATTAAATGATGATGTGAATGCTTAGGTTATTTTTAAAAAAGTGGAGTTGATTGCTCCTGTAATTTCTCCGAGGCACATTTTGAATGATCTAGTTGTAGTCCTTAAGATCCCTTGGAGTACTTATCTTAGATATTGTATGACATGGGTGTGGATATGGGCCCATGTCGTGTATGGCTCACAGCTTTAACTCATCATCTTCTTTTTTTTTGTTAGGTAACACTACCAGGGATTGAACCCCTGGATCACTCACACACACTGCACTTTCTCTACCAGCTCATCTAATGAGCGGTAGACTCTCAGCTCTACCTCATCATCATATTGTTCGGATTCATGATGGCAGTATGGTACAAGTTTGACACCGGCTGCCAACGTGATGCAACCCTCCCTTATCTAGGCTTGGGATCAGCAATGCGAGCACAAAACTCGCACAGGCACTATGTAATAGACTTACATATGTTGATTACAATCATGTGCTATCTAATAGTGTATTGCATAGGTTGATTAAATCCATGAGTTGTAGCTCAGCTCTACCTAAGTAATTTATAATTTATATAATAATTAAGTAGAAAATTATAAAAACATCTTGAGAAGTAGAAAAGTAATTTAAACACTCCTTTTGTAATAAAAGACTAAATTATAAAATGTATAGCCATACCCATGTAGCATGGTTTGTTGCTACAGATCATCATCTTAGCCTTGCCCTAGCTATTTAGCGTCAGCTTTACAAATCATGTTTCACCAATATGCCTATCTTATGCTCTGTCCCTGGTAAGTATGCAAGACTTCATATCTGTTCAAACTACCTTGATCCAAGTCCTTTTATATTCATTGAGTCCTTCAACCCTAATAAAAGTTACCCTTCTTGTGAATCCATCTTTGGTTTTTGCTACACTGACAGAATGATCTCAATGTGCTTCCCAATCTTTTTACTCTTATTGGTACTACTACTGGGCTGCTTCAAATAACCTCATTCATAATTTTATACTTCCTAGTTTCCCACATATACATCTCAACAATCTCATCTCTACAACACAAAGACTTCTCTACAAGTTGTTGTGATTAGCACAGCTCATTATTTAGGAGTTAGTAACAAGTAACAAGCCTTTGACATTACAATCAGTTAGTGTTATTTATTTATTTATTATTATTTTTTTAATGAATCTAAAAATTTACTGAAGGCCCAACACCAAAATAACAGAAGCAGAATAAAGACAACAGCAGGAGCATGAAAAAAAAAAAAAAAATCAGCTAGAAAAAATACGACAGAAGCACAGCAGGAGCGAGCTTATCTCGTCTCGAATGAGAAACTTGCACCTTAAAGCACCCAATTTAATCAGCTTGTCAGTCTGTGCATTGCCTTCTCTGGGAATTAGAGAAAGGGAAGCTGGATGACTGATGGACCAGAAATCCAGTGCCTCTTCCAAATGACATCAACTCTCCAATGAAAGGAACTGGATTTAGCTTTGCAACCAGCAAATCCTGCTTTCCAATTCACAAATATTTCAGAGGATTTTCAACTGGTTTCCTACACTATCTTCATGTTAATGTCTTGGTCAGCTCATCATCATCATCATCATCATCAGCATCATAGTCATGTCCCAGATATTTGTTATAAACTTTTATGATTGCTCGGCAGAAGTTCAATGACTGTATCCAACATTAACCGTCCTCCTTCACTTTGGACTTGGGACCACCTGGTTCATTGCAACCAGTTGAAGTTTTTTATACATTGTGAATCATGCCATTTCGGTAGTACCATTTGCAAATATCACAAATATATTATCTGACATAGTTTTGATTGACAAGATGGAGGAGGGTGAAAACAGAAAACCAGATGTATGGAGGGATGCTTTAGAATCTAAAGGATTTAAAATCAGTTGGACTAAAATAGAGTTTATGGAGTGCAAATTTTTTTTTTTTTTTTGAAGACACAGGGTATCCCCACCTCTTTTTTGAAGTGAGACTAATCCTTACGGATACAGGCAATCACCCACAACCACGTGTATCGGGTAAAGCCAAGGAGGGGAATCGAACCCTCACCTATAGGGAGCAAACCTATGGTGAAGACCATTCGCCCAAACCTCGTTGGGTTTGGAGTGCAATTTTAGTAACAATAGAAGTGGGAACAATGAATTAGTTAAGATTGCTGATCAAGATGTTTCCCAAAATGAACACTTCCGATATCGTGGATTGATAATTCTTGAGAGTGTGAGAGATTGAGAAGGATGTTGCGCATAGAATTCAAGCAGGGTGGAAGAAATGGAGATGTGCCTCTGGAATTTATTGTGATCATCATGTACTGCACAAACTGAAAGGAAATTTTTATAGGGGATGGCTATAAGACTGGCCATGCTTTATGGATAGAATGTTGGGCAGTGGTTAAGGATCAACATATTCATAGGATGAGTGTAGCTGAAATGTGGATGTTGAGATGGATGGCAAACAAGGATAGAATTAGAAATGAATCCATCTGAGGGGTTTAGGAGTAGCACTAATGGGTAATAAGATGAGGGAAAGTAGACTTGGATGGTTTGGTCATGTGCAGTGGAGATGAAACATTGCGCCGGTTAGGAGCGAGTTGGTACAAGTTGAAGGCACTAAAAGGTCAAGGGGAAGGTCCAAAGGGACGTGGATGGAGGTAGTGAGAAAGACTTATGACCTAAGGTCTTAATTAAGGTCTGGCCCTTGATTGAGTAGAATGGTGGAACAGGATACATGTAGCTGGCCCAAATTAATTGGGATAAGTCTTAAATGATGGTGATTATGACGAAGGATCAAGGTATCATAGAGAACATTAGGGTATGATTTTGTTGTTACTCCATCTATTAGTGATGTGTTGTGGAAGCATATTTTGAAGTAGTCTCAATGACAAGAAGGATATTGGAAATATGTTCTTGGTTTGAATAGTACTATTAAGAATTACCAAGAAACAATGTGTTCTACAGGTTATCATGGGTTAATAATAAAAAAAGTATCTGGAAATATATCTTATTATGTGCAATAAATAGTTTTCATCAGGCCATGAACATACTTTGGCCTAAAAACATTAAAAGGTCCAGTAGTCGGGTGGGTTGCACGTGTGTATTGAATATGGACCTTAGTGATGTTTTGTCATTTTCATAATTATCATCGCCATCATCTAAACTAATTGGGTTCAGTTACATGCATCCTGTTTCACATTTCTACTATATCAAGGACCATATCCCTGCTTAAACGTATAGGTCATCAAATCTTTTCCTACCACCTACACCGCTCCACCCTCATTGTTTTCAAAAATAAATAAAGATAAAAGATAAAACTGTTACATACACATTTGGCCCACTTGATGAGTGGAAAAACTTGATTTTGGGCCAGGTCATGTTCACAGTGGCCCCTGCCTAGTATATTGATGATCTTTTTCAAGATTTCCATTTAAACTCATGGAGACAACCTCAACAATGGTCACAGGCCTATGTTTAAGTTGGTGTATCATTGATCAAAATTAGGAGCTAGTTACTTCAGTATCTGCTACTGCAAGAACTAAGCTCCTGCTTCTTGAGGTCTGTAGTTCGTATTTGCCGCTGAAATAGGGGTTGACACAAAATATTTGATGGCCCTGTTATGTTTCAAGTGGGAGCTCATGCCATCCACCAATGGCAGGGGAGGACTAGTTCTTGCAGCCTATCAATGTGTGTTTTTTACTTTTTATATATATATATATATATATATATATATATATATTGGGATTGGTTCCAATCCATTTTCCTATCATTATTTTTTTTTCGCTGAAACTGGTCAGTTCCAAAGTTTTTAAAAAAGGAGATTTTTTTAAATGCTCTGGCTGAGTGTGATGATTGATATGCAGGCATTAACAAATTATAAAGTGGCATGTGAGCAACTCAAGTTATTGTTCAAGTGATGAGCTCCACTTTAGATGATCACAAACCAAAAGTTACATTAATTTGTATGCTTAACTAGTCTACAAGTGGATGTTCATTGGTGGGACGGTTGAGGTGAAAAATAGCCAATGATTTGAATTCAGCAAACTAATGTCTGCAAATCAGAGGTTAAGGTCGCTAAACCAATCTGATTTTGGGATGATGATGGGTGTAGAGTGGGTCCCGCAATTTGGACAGTTTAATTGAAGTTAATGCAAGTCATTTCTACAATTTTTGTGTGCCTGCATGTTGTGACCGCCATACTCCACACAACACACACACACACACAAAAAAAGAAAAAAAAAAAGAAAAGAAAAACACACACACAGAGACGAAAGAAACAAATAAAATAATGAAGAGGAAGAGGTAGAAAGATAAGGCCGTGAATTCTTCTGCAACCAAAGAAAGGCTTTTCAGTTTTTATCAAGAGTAGGACTGTGTACCATTCAATAGCCAAAAATAGAAGAATAGGTCCTGCTATCTTGCATCTTACATGTTTTGTGCTAAATAACCTCCTTTTTTCCCATTCTCTCTTTTAGGACAGCATATGATGTCAGCCTCACCGATGATAATTGGTCTCAAGATGTATTTGATCTTGTTACCGGCAACACTTCAAATTCATGGGAGAGGCTCGATGCGTGAGTTCCATCACACTGTCATAACCATGTTCCCATATCTTCTTGTTAGTCTTCTTTGTTTTTTCCCCCCACTTGAGTGTTATCTGCAATTCTGAATAATTGGCAGTGGTGCCGTTGTTTCACACTCGTTTGTTATGGAGTCCAAAGTTAAAGGCATGTTCTACGGTGCACCCGCTGTTATCAAATTCCGGATCCCTTCAAGGGCCACGCTGCAGGTACATTGTTCAATCTCGCAGAGATTAAACACACTTTAAAATAATTTTGTGGCAGTTGAATGATTTCTATTTCATTTTGTGTGGGGAATGTGGCAAATCTTGATTGAACAAAACGTTTGGCCAAGTGGACTATCCATTAGGGCCCATGTTTGAAGAATGAACCAATCATACAGTGGGCCCCATTGTGGATTGTGATACCTGTAAATCTCCCCCATTGGATTATCCCGTCATGCCAGGCCTTCCATTAAATGTTTGCCCATCTGTAAGCCTCCAGTTGGATGGCTAGGATCATCTGATAGAGGAGATCATATGGAATGGTCCTTACTCCTTCCCATGATATGGCTAGCAAGTTGAACGGCCTTGGTTACCCAAAGGTGCAGCCCGCCGAGCCATATTGTTGGGTGGGTTGGGTGAAAAATGCCTAGAATCATATAATATCCATCATCATCTTGACTGTGGAAACTTGCCTGTTGTAGGAGGCATATTCTACCCCCATTCAGCCGTTGGATATTCTCGCAGAAAGACCACCGGAAAAGAAATTTGAATGGGTAAGATCTCTCTTTTCCTGTGTCTTCAAAATCTAGACATTTCTTAGACCATCTCTAACATTTTACTGCTGCTGATTCTCCCTGTTCATGAAATTGACCTTCTGTGGCAACCAAACTTCATCAGGTCAAGGTAAGAACCATGCCCCATCAGCATTGCTTCTCAGTTCCGATACCAAGCTCTTTGAGGATTTCGTTCTTTTTCTTTTCTTTTTTTAAACTTTTTATCATAATATAACTTACATGAAGCTGTTTTGCATGCAGAGGCTGTTAGCAAAATATGGGTCTCTGATTTCAGTGCTGTCCTTCGTGGGCCTGTTTGTGTATGCAATACTCAGTCCGTCAAAGTCTGGTGCTGCGAAAGCGAGTAAGAAAAGGCGCTGAGCCATCCATTTCAGGTCGTTGATGGACGAGCTTAGCTCGATCTGCCTTGAGGCAAGAACTAGTCTTTAGGAATGCAGTCAAAGTTTACAAAGTTCATAGAGCCCTCTTCTAACTGTTTAGTGTTAACGAGAAAGCATGATACAATTTTGGTGAGCTGGAGGGCAGCATGTTTTGTACAAACCTCTTCTTTTTGCTATAGAGACTGATGTTGGTGGGCCTCAAATTAGTGGATTATCAGAGAGACGCTCAATCTCAAGATGGAGTCTGCTGTGGGGATGCATTAGTAGGTCAAGGACAGCTGCTGCTCCCTTTAAGATTAGGGCGGATTCGCAGACCTGCCATTCCTTGAATTTAGTTCCAGCAGGGGTGAGGTTGTTGATACATGACATTTGGGGTTTGCTTTGGAGGCCAATAGCATGTGACCCCTTGAAAATAGGGGTGTGCTGTTACGACCAGATATGTGGCTTGCTTATGTTTTCACACCATCCAACCTATCCATCAGATGCATCACCTCGATAAAAATTAAAAAAAAAAACTCCATATGGCCCAATACTCAGCCCGATCCACAACCGAAGTGGACCACATCAAAGGGAAAAGGCTGGGAGGGAAGGAACACCAACCATTGAATTTCACTGAAAGGGAAAAGGCTCAATTTCAAGAAGGAACACCTGAGTCATAAAACCATCGGATTTATGGGGTGACCCTTTGTCTGGCTTGGATGAAGGGTCTGAACGGGGCCTGGATTCTGGATTCTATATATACAATACGGGCAGGCCCTTACAACGATGGGATGGGCGTTTTCCTTCAAACATTTTAAACATGTTCAATGTTCTCTGTACACATATGATGGATGGGTTGGATTCTGTGAGAGCACATCACCAAGCCACCGTAAGATACCACTGTAGGGCCCACGGTGACTGGTGACTAACGTATTTTATCCACTCCGTCTCCCATCCATTTTAATATATAATTTTAGGGCTTGAGCCCAAAAATGAGCATTTCCAAAGCTCAAGTGGACCACACCTCCACACCACATGAACCAGTGTGAATTGAACGTCTACTGTTGAAAATTTCTTGGGGGGACCACGGAAGTTTTTTTTATCAAGCTTATATTTGTGTTTTCCCTTCATCTCTGTCTCTGTGATCTATCTTATGAACAGGTTTGGTGACAAATAAACATCACTGCAGGCCCTAGTAAGGTTTCAACGATAGATTACTGAGTTACTCGTAACACAATCTGATTTCTGCCCATAGATGTTTATGAGGCAGGCCGGCCATGCCGCGTAACCTATGCCAGGAATCTGGCCAGGCCGTGCATCTGGTGGGCCATTTCCACAACCTAGATAATGCTTTTCAAATTTGGCCAGGCAACGCTCACCTATTCAAAATTTTGATTTTGCTCCGGACTGATTGATGCCCTGGACTGCCAACACGGTTGGGCCCCACATGAATGGACTGCCATAATGCAAGGATCCACGTTTCATGATTGTTAAACTTGCCTTTGTAACTCCTCTTGAAGTTAACTTGCTAGTTGCATGAATCAAATGATAATAAAAGGTCCATGTACTCTTTATCTGAAACCTCTTTTATCAACAAGCACACCCCCAATACAGGGAAAATCTAGTCTATTGAAACAGAAGGATAACACACAACAGAAGCAGGGCATGAAACAAGAATCAAGCAGGCACTGCAAAACTCTGCTCCGTCCAGCGTGGCACATCCACCATGATGCATGGATCTGATTTCTCAAAATCAGCAACCTATGACAAATCCAAGCAAACAACGTCAGTCAGTAAATTCACTGCAAGATAACAAGCTATCATACAATGCTCGTTAAGAATAAAACGCATTTCTTGTTCGACCATGGTCAATAACCTAAGCTGACTCAGGCAAGGTACATGTGGGGTCCACCTTCCAGAAACCGAAGCTGTTGATCCAGTGGGGCATCCACGATGGGCCCCACCATATGAATAATAAATTTGGTCACTGTAAGGAGGGTCCCACATGCTCAGTTTGCTGAGAAAAAGCTTGATATTAAATTTCCTATAGAGAATACACTCACCAACAACAAAAGAAGAAAAGAGAATGGGGGGGGCGACTGGCAATGGGTCAGGTTCAGCCCAGTTAGGGCCAACTCAAGCCCAAGCCCAAGCCCAAGCCCAACCCATTTGCTAAACCTGCCGATAATTCTAGCCCAAATGTCACCCATGACCTCTAGCTAATCCAACCCAGTTAAATTCATCAAGCCCGGCCAAACCCCGCAAGGATGATTTAATTGCAAATAGGTCAGGCTCGACTTACTTGACCATGCTGATTTAGCTTGGCCCAAACCCACCTCAAAAGTGGGTGAGGCCAGTTGGGCCAACTGGTCAACCTGAAGCAGTGCCACCCCTAGAAAGGAGAAGGTAGAAAAAGTGCCGAAAAAGAATAATGAAACTGATGTGTTACCTTTTGTCCACAGCTTGGGCAGTAATGATACTTGTGCCAGAGGCAATCCATTGAAGGGCAGAGGAAGCAGACTCCCAGACACATCGGCATCATGCATCCAATCAAAGATGCTAGGCTCGGCTTCGATCTGGTATTATATATTAAAAGATCACTTCTTTTTCTTTTCTTTTTTTATCACTTACCACGTTTCCAAATATCGGATAAAAGGGATTAAAGGCACTATGGGGATACACACACACACGCACGTGTGTGTGTGTGTGTGTGGGTGTGTGTGTGTGTGTGTGTGTGTGTGTGAGATTTGCCAATAGATTTTGAGGTTATAAAGAGGTCTTAACTACAACCACTTCAGTAGTTTGGTAAAATGCAAAGGGAGATGAGGAAAAAGAAAGATTTTGATATTTCGGCAGTGTGTGATGGATCAATTGGCAGCACTTAGAAATTAATTAAATTGCATACTTGGAATACAAGTAATTCAAATTAAAATGTCCAAATTACAGGTCCCATTTTGGATGTATCATGACCCAGAAGTTACGCTTGTTCATTATCTCACTACCAGACTGGTGGACAATTATTGGACGGCTAAAAATGAAAATATCCCTGATTTCAACAGACAACTGTCCACAAAACTGATTTGATATCTCTGTTTGGATTGCTCAACAAAACTGATTTTAGGACTTGGTTTAATGAGTTAATTTATCCATGTATACAATTTCTGAGTGCCTCTCATAAGAAGCTGGAGTATAAAAACAGTCCCTTTAAGAAAAAGAATGCAGGCAAATATGTTGTTGAATCATTCACAAGTCATGCCTAAACAATGACATTATATTGGTTCATCTTTCCTATGAAAACAAAGATCCCTCCATTAAAATCAACAATCAGCTAACTTATCCATTGGACAAATACAGTCCCAAATTTCACATGCTGGATATCATTGGTGTAATCCTGACCAATCATAATGGAAAAATAAGGCCGCATTTGGATGCAAAATGAACTGAATTGCGAACACCCAGCTTAACAAAAGTCAATGACAGTTCACAGTTCGTCCAACTTGGAGGTGACACAATTGCAATTTGGAGGCCTTATCCCAGCATGAATGTGACTTTTTTTTCTTCTTCTTTTCTTTTCTTTTTTACCGACTTAATGACAATTTTGTGATTACTGCTTTATTAGGCCAACGATTGTAATTCAACACTCAACAGTGTATCCAAATGCACCCTCAGTGGAACCATTGACAGCCGAAGAAAGTCCACTTAGAGCAATCAGTCCTGGCTCTTGGAACTGCTACACCTAAAGTCAAAATGAAACCAACATGATATTTAGAGTGCATATCGCTCCATTTCATAAATCCCTTACTCTCATTATCCACTTCAAAACCGAATCCTCAAGTGTGGGCATCCCTCCCAACTGATCCCTCTAGTGTGGCCCACCTAAGTTTCTGATCGGCCTAATTGTTGGGCCCCAGGCCAGACATAAGATGGTGCACCTGATGGTCTTAGTGGATGTCATGCATACAATCACAGTGGGTCCATCTTACTTGATGTTACCATAACATTGTGTTGACAATATGTGATCAAATCTCATCTATGGGTTTGATCATGGCATCGGCATCTGATTGTGAAATTCAACTACCACTTTCTGATAGTATCTACCATTTCATCTATACTCCATCCACAACTCATTAATCAAGATCCCCTCGGAGAATTAGACCATGCATCTTCCCAAAACTGAATGCAGCCTGAGTCACTCAAACAAAAAGAAATCTCCCTACTGAATAAACTTTCCGACTTACACACTACTTTCCAGAACCCAAAAGCTCTATACTGAGAGGAATACAAAGTAAACCCCCAACATCATTACCATACTTTCACGCTATCACAGATCTCTGTAAGCTTCCCTTCTCTTTCCAAACCTATTTGGTAGAATCTTCAAAGCTTCATTTGTCAAAATTCATTCAGTTCATCCATTTTTAACCGTCTGCCCAGTTCATCCTTACGACACAAAGTCAACTTATCAAATAGTTGTCCATTCTTTGCCTTGATCAAGGATTAAACTCGATACTGGAGTCCATAACGCCATCGAAAACATTAATGCATCATCAAATAAAGGTCAAATTGGATGGATGCATTAGTGCATTGGGTAGAGATATACACATGGCTTATTCATGTTTACCCATCTAATGAACTGCACATAACAGGCAATACTTATCCATGTACTGATCAACACTAGGAACTAGGAAGACCTTGTTGATGCAAGTAGGTTCCTTGTCCAATGTGTAGGACCTACATGCTCCCAGGCATGGGGCCTATCACACATGTGACGTCCACAGGGTGCCCGCATATGGATGGATTAGCGTTAGTTTTTTTTTTACCCCTTTATGTTTATTGCTTTAAAATGCAAAGATAAATGAAAAAAATTGCCCTCACCTGGAACCAATGGGAATAGCATTTAATTAAGGGCAGTTTAGTAATTTCCATTGTTATTAGGGTTTTAGTCTATGTTAAGAGATTTATAGCCCTTCTAGGATACGTGATTATATGACGGTTGAATGAAACGTTATCTTCTCTTCTTTGAAAATACTCTCCCTGATGCATGTGGTACTTTATAGATTTGCGATTTAATCCTAGTTGTGTTCCTAGATGTCTTCATCGTCATGCATTCGGAGCTTTGGGTCATTTTTGGTATCAAAGCAAGTTTGCTTTGGGTATTGAGCATGGGATTTCTTCTCTCCCTTAATCACTTTCTTCTCCTTTCTTTTGTTTGTTTCTTATACCCAAAACCTTACCCATCCCTCTTACCCAAACCCAAATAGGGGTGCAATTTGGGCAGGTTGGGTCAGGTTGAGGGTCAACCCAAGAACAACATGACCTCGAGAGGATCCAATCCGCAACCAATCCAACCTGAATTCCAACCCGAGGAAGCCAAACTGAACCAACTGATGAGGACAACCGACCATTTAGGGTGTACCAGAGGAGGAGATCAGCCCAGCCTTCACTTGGCTTGATGATTTATACATGGGCCCGGGTAGGCCGCACTGGGGCCTTGAAGACCCCACATGCATGATCGTGCATCTCCGAAAACCTTACACTAAGAAGATGCATGTGGGCTGCTTAGTTGATGAGTCTTGACCGTTGGATTGTGTGGATCCTTTGATCGAATGGTTGGATCATTTTGATCATTGATCACTGTGATCATGAGTGTCAGGATTAGCATCTATAATTACCAAAATACCCCGGTACCCGTTAGTGGCTAAAAGTTCTATGATTAGTTCTGTCATTGTACGAGGCGTTCCTACTTTTTGTTTTTTCTTTTTCCGAAATTGCCCTCCATAACGTGGCCTGCAACACCTCCCAAGTATGCCAGGTTTTGCAGCAGAATCGTCTATCATTACCAAAATACCCCGGTACCTGTTAGTGACTAAAAGTACTATGATTAGTTCTGTTGTTGTACGAGGCGTTCCTACTTTTTGTTTTTTCTTTTCCAAAATTGCCCTCCATAACGTGGCTTGCAATGCCTCTAGGTATGCTGAGTTTTGCAGCAGAAGCGTCTATAATTACCAAAATACCCCGGTACCCGTTAGTGGCTAAAAGTTCTATGATTAGTTTGTCGTCATACAAGGCGTTCCTCCTACTTTTATTTTTTCTTTTTCCAAAATTGTCCTCCATAATGTGACCTGTAATGCCTCTCAGGTATGCCGGGTTTTGTAGCAGAAGGTCTATAATTACCAAAATACCCCGGTACCTATTAGTGGCTAAAAGTTCAATGATTAGTTCTGTCGTTGTACGAGGCGTTCCTACTTTTTATTTTTTCTTTTTCTGAAATTGCTCTGTCATGCCCCAAAATTCGGGTACCGAATAGGGTATCCATGACCCGAATTTCAGACCCGTGACCTATGAAAAAGGTAAAGTATGACAAGTAAATATGCATTTCATTTCCTCCCGCCATAGCTCCCCAAATTTTAAAATCCAAACCATATGCTAAGATAATTAATTCCATAATATGTTACTAAATTGATGCATAATTATTTAACTTAACTCGAAGTAAGAAACTTTTGAATCAAGTTCAAAGCTTTATTACATTCATAATTCTAAAATAAAACTTTAAACTGATTCTATGCAGAATGACATATCACGTGCATCTAATCACATCTAATGCTCTCACTACTAATAATAGTATCCTGCGTCTTCAAATATTTATAACCTGAAATAGTTAAATATAATGAGTTGACAACTCAATAGGATTGCATCAATCTCAAGTTGAAAGCTTCACAAATGTTATCAAATATAAGCCCGACATATCGATCAAATAAGGCGAATATTGGATTTAAAATCATAATTAATCATTCGTCATTTATGAATCTAAATGAATAAATTATTTTAATATAGATTTCCTGAAATATTAAGAATAAGAGTGGTTAAAACACCAATGTGTGCTGATCCTTTTAGGGGATGACCCACGGCAGAGCACCGACGTTGATCCTTTTAGGGTATGACCCTCGGCAAAGCACCGGTATAACCTTTTAGGGACAAAAGCTCAGGGCAGTGCACCCATATGTGTTGATCCTTTTAGGGAATCACCCAAGGCAGAGCACCCCTGACGATCCTTTTAGGAATGACCCTGGGCAGAGCACCCTTATCGTGCCGATCCTTTCGGGAATGACCCTGGGCAGAGCACCCGTGAGAATCATTAAAATTTTCTATTAAATTAAAATAGCTCACATATGACACATTTTATAATTCTACAACTTACATGTCGATTCACCATTTAAGATTTCTAGACAATGATGTTTACCATACACATTATATCAAATTAGCAACATCAAATAGACATATGATTTTAATTCAGATCATGCATCAATATCTAAAGGTAATAGTGTTTATACTTATTCAAATTTAAACTATGATAAGAATGCATCTAACTCAAACTTACATTTTCACATACAGAAACAAAAATACGATAGATATAGTGTCCATGTTTACACAATTAATATTCATTATAAACACTGGATAGTTTAAAATATTAAATGGAAAAATAATATTTGTATCGGCTCAACCCAATCAAGAATATCTCAATGTCTAACTCATATAAGGTAATTATTTATGAAGTTTCCAATAGGGAACGATCACCTACCTAGTTTAGGCGTGAGGGGCTAAGCCACTTGACTTGAACTAACACGAATATAATTTGGTCGAATTAGTCGATCAAAATGAAGAAATAAACACCTCGGTTGGGTGATGATTTTGGAGAAGGTTTGATCAAGCTCACAATTGGTCTACACACGACAAGCTGAGACTAGGATCTACTGGAGCCTCTAATGACGATTTTTTAATTGATGCTTCTTCAGAGGTTCTAGCTTATCTAAATGAGGAAGATTGATATACCAGAACTTGGTGTAACGAGAGACGAAGCTTTAATGGTGATTTCCTAATGGGTTCGGTAGTTTGTGGCTTTGTGGTAGTTAAGGCACGTTGTTTATTATTTTATTTTCTCTTTTATTTTCCTTTTTTTTTAAAAACGAAATCTTCCAGATGGACGGTTTGGATAGGATCGGTGTGAGACAGTTCCGCTGTGGAGTGACGAAAAAGGAGTTTGTGGCTTTGTGGGAGAGGAAGTCTTTTCTACTAATTATATAGAAATGTGCGTTGCACATCGAGTGCGGGGTGGTGTGTGGTTTTTTTTTAATATGATGGATCAAAATGGCGGGACCCACCTACTGAATGGTTTGGATCGGGCCATAGGCCCATATTCCTGATGGTATGGAGGGGACAAATACGTCCAGAACCCTTCTGTCGACGCGGAGGAGTAGATGGGAGAGAGATTCGAGAGAGTGGAAATCGGCTTCACAGTGACGTGCATCAGCACGTCACTCACCACTTCTCTTCTTCTTTTTTTTACATGGTGGACCCCATAATGGTGTTACGACAAATCCATTCCGTTCATCTGTTTTTCTTGCCCATGTTAGGGCATGGGTCAAAAAATGGAGCTGATCCAATGATAAAGTGGGCCATACCAAGTGAAACAGTGGGATGGATTCCCACCGTTGAATTTGAAAATTTAAAAAAAAAAAAAAAAGGGTTGTTACATGCCCTCCATAACGTGGCTGCAATGCCTCCCAGGTATGCCGGGTTTTGCAGTAGAAGCATCTCTAATTACCAAAATACCCCGGTACCCGTTAGTGGCTAAAAGTTCTATGATTAGTTCTGTCGCTATACGAGGCGTTCCTACTTTTTGTTTTTTTTCTTTTTCCGAAATTTCCCTCCATAACGTGGC
>JAJHSJ010002014.1:0-39737 GCA_021015155.1 Magnolia officinalis | reverse complement strand
GATTTCTGAATTTCTATTTAGATTATTTCTAATCTGTTCTTAATCGAATTTTGGTTCCACTCTACCTTGAATAACTTGTTAAAACTAGAAAAGCACCAAGACTGGGGTGGTAGATAATCTCTCCTTGATCTATGGAAAGTTTCAGTGTGCCTCCTCTCCATTGAAACTTTTATTTTTAAGTTCAACTAATAATACGAGTGACAATAATACTAAAGTTCCTCAAGAACAGGGGATAAAATAAAAAGTCGTCAATTCATGGAAACTTTGCACATCATGAATATTTTTTAGAACTGGTCAATCACTCATTACTTTTACATTCTCCTCGTCCACATAAATTCCCATGGATGTCACCACAAAGCTCAAAATAATAAGTTATTGGTCAGGAAATTATACTTATTAGATTAAGGTATATTTACTCTTGTAAATATCCTAAGCACCTACTTGAGATGCTTTACATGATCTACCTCACCCCTGTTGTTCAATACCTGCAAATGACCATTTTCATTCATTTCCACAGAGCAAGTTAAGGAACGGAGCTGTTAGTGGCTGAGCTGCATTCAGATGGCTTTGCATTCAACCCATGGCTCGGACTTCAGACACTCCTGAAGTAGGCCTGTTTTCAGTCAATTTCATGATGTGAGGTGGTAAGGAGCTTTTCACCTGACCTGTGCTGGGGTTCGAAAGGCAGCTTTTATTTCAATTTAGAGGCCATGTTCAATTAGCTCCCATGTCTGCATGTTTGGTTTTGTGCGATCGAGTTTCTCCGCCGTATCTTATCTGGATAGGTGGCTGGTTTGGTTGGCGATGTGTGCTGATTGCCAGCATTTGGCAGTTTCGTTGTGGCTGTGTGGATGATAGGCGGGCGTGGTCCCTCTTTTTATTTTTTTTTGGGGGTGGTGGCTGCCCGAATTTATTTATTTATTTTTAATTTTATAAAAAGGAATTCATTTTTTTTTCCACGGCTGACTTCTAAATAAATAAGAAACAAGTATAGATAATTCATCATTATACATGCCTCATTCGTTAAATCTAGCAACTATGCTATTGGAAACTTCCAATGAATGGCTCTGATCACAGACACGTGCCTCCTCACTTCTGCACGTGAGTGCAATTAGCATTGCTCATCATATCTCACCATCCCATAGCTCCTCCAGTGTTTGTATGGACCACCATCCGAGACGAACATCGCGCAGGGAGATCCTTTTCGCTGTGGAATCTGATCAATCATGTGCAGCTCTTCCTTGCTCAGTGACCAATCCAAGATTTGAAGGTTCTCTGTCAACCGCTGCTTGTTGAAGCTTTTAACTAGCATGCTTACACCTTGCTCATGTACCCACCTCAAGGAAACCTACACATTCGTCCAAATAGGTGGCTTTGTTAAGATCCCTAGTGCCATCTTAGCATAATTGTGAGAGATCGGGACCATTCATCCGGTGTCCACACATGTACAAGCCATTTATTTTTTTCTTAAATAGAAACCTTTATATTGAAAATAAAGAGAGAACAGGAAGGAAATGACTTCGGGCAGGCCGAAGAACACAAAAATGTTGGATATATGGAGTTTGGAAAACTATTTGGATAAATTAAAATGAGAAATAGAAAACTTATCAGTTTGTACAAGTCGAGGCGTGACATGAGTCACTCGGCTTGAAATCGAATTTGCTCCCCTCGGACAATGTCCCAAGTGCAGCAGGTTTCCAGAGCAATCGACCTCCAGGATACAATGACGACTATGACCCGGTCCCAGCGGTTCACTCATTGTACACGGGCTCGAACCACTTGTAGTCTTAACCCGAACTAGAAAAATACTTAAACAAAATTTTTAAAGAGAAAACCAATTTTCTAATCCATTTCAAAACTTAAAATTAGAAGTCTATTTATAGACTTTGTGAAAACACCCTTAAGGGTGTAAAGACACTCTTTCACAAAGGGTTGTGACTATTGGGTTTAAACTCAAGTGGTGTGTCCCTTAGGCTTCAAAAGACACAACTTTTCAAAACAAAAATTGAAAAGATATAACCTTTCAGTGAAAAGACACATCCATAGGGCACATGCGCACCTATGGTCACAGCCATGGTCCATTCCAACAGATATTTTGAAACACCAAATTATTTTTAAATAATTTAAAATACAACAAAAACAACCAAAAGCCTGCCTATCTTATACTCCTAGAAAGCGGAGTAGACCAGGAATCAGAAGGGGGTGAATGGGTGATGTAGAACGTGTCACAGAGATATTCCCAGCATGGTTGAACCAAAAGGAGGTGGACCGTAAATTGACCATAACTTTTGATCCGAGTATCGTTACAGGGCGTACAACCTATCAATCTTTACCGAAACGGGCCATCCGAGGTGAACTGACCCACATCTTGGGTCATATATGTCCGTTTCGTCAGAAAACGCGCGCTTTCAGCTCAAAAACGAATTTTTAGAAAATTTTTACTATGTTTAGTAATTCCGAATTTTTAATATTTTTTAGAGTTTTAGATTTTCTTTCCTTGCAGAAATAACTTTTAGTTATATTAGGACTCTTTGCAATTTTTATTTTTAGAAATTAGGCCTTAGAAGAGTTTTATTAGAATTAGGATTTTTATTAGAGTTAGAATTTTGCTATTTTTGGTAATTACGAATTTTAGTTTATTTTTTTCTATATTAATGGTGTAAGGAGACACATTAGGCAATTATCAGTGATCAATTAATCAATTTCGAATTTCTTAGAATTTATTTTTATTTTCTACTTTCTTTCCTCATGGATTCGAGAAGTCTCTGTGAGGAGTCCAAAGAAGCTCCGTGGATTCGAGAGTAGTTATCCTCATCACGTTCATCCCTGCGTCAATTGTAATCAAAACGAGGTTTCCCCTCGGACCGATGACAAACAATGAAGGTATGAATCAAAATCCTGTGGACGGTGATCCAAGGATTCATTATCTTTTAGAAAGAATGAAAGCTTTCCACTAAGAGAGTCAGTTGACCATGCAAGGGCTGCAGACAACCCTCAACCGTATTGCGGATGTGCTAATTTCACCTCGAGCTTAAAGTGATGCTCAACTGCCGGTGACCACTGTACGACACAACTCCAATTTCTACAAAGCATCATCAGATGATGGTAAATCACAGGCCACCTCTTCGATTATGAGGAAGTCGTTATACATGCCAAAAGTAGAAATAGAATTACAACGAGACAACATTTTTCGAACAAGGTGCACTGCATACAAAAAAGTCTGCAATGTGATCATCGATGTTAAGAGCGATGAAAATTTCTTGTCGAAAATAATGGTGGAAAAGCTACAACTGAAAACAGAAAGACACCCATCTCCATACACGATTAGATGGATGAAAGAGGTCAACAAAACAGAGGTAACTGAATGATGTCGTATATCTTTTTCCATTGGTAAATATTATAAGGATGAAGTAATGTGTGACGTGGTCGACATAGAAGCTTGTCACATGTTACTTGGTCAACCCTGACAAAATAATATTAATGCTACACATAGGAATCGGGATAACTTATTTATCTTTATTAAATATGGTAAAAAGATTATCCTCGGCCCTATGGGAAGGGGGAACCAACCCAAGACTTCTAAAGTTGAGGAACAGTTTCTTACAACTGAACAAGCTTTTGTTAAACAATCTAAGGAAACAAGACATATATATCCATTAGTTGAAAAGAAAGAATATATGGAGCCTATGAATATCCTAGAAGATTTGAAGCCAATGTTGCAGGAGTTTAAGAAGATTGTGCTCGATGAACCCCCCAATAATTTACCTCCCATACGAGATATACAAAATCACGTTGATCCCGTCTCAAGGCAAGTCCGCTTAATTGCCCACATTATTAGAAAAAATATGAGATCTTAAAGACAGATGTGAATGAACTGATCAATATTAGTCAAGTCAAGGAAAACACGAGTACAGGGGGCCTTTGTGAAGGGGAGATACATTACGGAGAACAGGGGGCCTTTGTGAAGGGGAGATACATTACGGCATTATGAAGATCTTTTCAAAGATTGCTGCAACTAGCCCCATCTAGCCCTTCGGAAGAGGACCACTCAGACAGATTGACACGGGCCCAATATCTCCAGTCCCGATCTGTCCATGACCATTCTCAGGTCAGGGGCCCTGTTGTGGACTCCAATGTTTCTTTTCTTCATGGTCCACTCTCTCTTCCCATTGCTGATGACTCTCATCCTCCCCACCATGGTCGGAGAGAGGCCTTCTCCAATCGCAATCCACCCACGAACAACAACAGTATCTCCATCCCCCGGGCTCATGGTGTGGAGAGCTTAAACCACCTCCTCTGCTTTGGGTCAGTTGCAAGAACAGTTTGGATGAATTTCCACAGAATATTTGATGTTCCTCACATTCCTAATCAGTCCATTCAACAGAAAATTGAATTATGGTCCTCAAAAGCATCAATTTCCTCTCGCATCAAGCGGTTGCTTGGTATGGCTCCTGCGTTAATCTCTTGGGAACTATGGCTGAGCCGCAACGACTCGCGCTTTGAAGGGGTTAAGATGTCGGCCCTCAAGGTAATTGCTCGAGTTTCTCGATGGATGCAGGATATTGGCAACCCCTTGCCACACAACGATCATCAATCTCTTAGGGAGTCGGCGACCATTCAGGCTCTCCATCTGGACAGCGGCAGAGTGACACCCGCTCCTTTCCCTACGATTGTTAAATGGTCTAGACCCCCCCCGGCTGGGTAAAGCTGAACGTGGATGGTTCTTCCCGCGGGAACCCAGGTGAGAGTGGCGGAGGAGGTGTCACCAGGGACTCCCACGGTCGGGTACTTTTTGCTTTTCACAGGAATTATGGACGTGCTTTCAACACGATCGCTGAGGCCCAGGCTATGTTGGATGGAATTACTCTTTGTAGCAAATTGGGGCTATCTAATATTGTCGTTGAATCCGACTCCAATCTGGTGGTGGAGGCTGCTGCGGACCCTTCAGCCCACTGCCCTTGGAACATCTAGTACAGGTTGGGAGCCATTCATAACTTCAGCCCCAGGCTCAACCTTCGCTTTAGGCATATCTACCGAGAGGGTAATTCAGTGGCAGACGCACTAGCCAGGATGGCAAGTAATGGATGTGCCAACTCTTTTTTTCGGTCTCGTTCGGACCTGCCTAGGACCATTAGAGGTCTCTTGGTTCTTGACAAAGCAGGACTGGGCTATTTAAGAGCTTGATTTTGGTGCTGCCTCTCTCCCTTTTGTTTCGCTGGTGGGGGTCGTTTTCCTTTTGCTGCCTGGGCCTCGTGTGTTGGCTTAGTTTAGTTGTTGTCTAAAGTTATGTAGTCGTGCTCGTATATGATAGGTGGAGCTCCTAACCTTTTGTGGGACCCTCCCGAAGAGGTGTCCTGTATGTATCTTTCTTCCTTTTAATAAATTTTGGTGGCGAATTTCCACCTTTAAAAAAAAAAAAAAAAAAAAAAAAAAAAAAAAAAAAAAGGAAAGCACGAGTACATGTATTGTGTCAGATGTGAAGGAACTGATCAATATTAGTCAAGTCAAGGAAAGCATGAGTACATGTATTGTGTCAGCTCAAGAGCTTAATGTCAAGTACAAAAAAAAGGGCTAATGAACAGTCAGAAGTTATCTCAGACTCATGTGTCAAGTCTCTTGTGTAACTCGAGGACGAGTTTTTTTCAAGTGGAGGGGTCTGATGTAGAACGTGTCACAGAGATATTCCCAGCATGGTTGAGCCAAAAGGAGGTGGACCGTAAATTGACCATAACTTTTGATCCGGGTATCGTTACAGGGCGTACAACCTATCAATCTTTACTGAAACGGGCCATCCGAGGTGAACTGACCCACATTGTGGGTCGTATCTGTCCGTTTCTTCAGAAAACGTGCGCTTTCAGCTCAAAAATGAATTTTTAGAAAACTTTTACTATTTTTAGTAATTTCGATTTTTTAATATTTTTTAGAGTTTTAGATTTTCTTTCCTTATAGAAATAACTTTTAGTTATACTAGGACTCTTCTAGAGAAAGTCTATTTGCAATTTTTATTTTTAGAAATTAGGCCTTAAAAGAGTTTTATTAGAATTAGGATTTTTATTAGAGTTAGAATTTTGCTATTTTTGGTAATTACGAATTTTAGTTTTTTTTTTTTCTATATTAATGGTGTAAGGAGACACATTAGGCAATTATCAATGATCAATTAATCAATTTCGAATTTCTTAAAATTTATTTCTATTTTCTGCTTTCTTTCCTCGTGGATTCGAGAAGAGTTTGTGAGGAGTCTAGAGAATCTCCGTGGATTCGAGTAGTAGTTATCCTCATCATGTTCATCCATGCGTCAATGGGGCTTGTGAAGCCCCTCTCGAATGCAATCTAGACCTACCCGGTCCAGCATGAGGGACCCCGGATAGTGTCTGGAAGATCTTGGGCGAGGAGATATGATGGTCCACACCTTGTATGTGATATAGAACAATACGACAATCTTAACTATTTAATCATTTGACCATTCCCTTGAATATGGACAGTCTTAAAATATG
The DNA here is from genome assembly GCA_021015155.1 of Magnolia officinalis. Taxonomy (NCBI): domain Eukaryota; kingdom Viridiplantae; phylum Streptophyta; class Magnoliopsida; order Magnoliales; family Magnoliaceae; genus Magnolia; species Magnolia officinalis. The sequence goes on along the minus strand of JAJHSJ010002014.1, from coordinate 33,243 downwards.
AAAAATGAAGGGTTAATATTTCTATATGAGAGTTATTTTCAAGATCCACGGGGAGAAAGAGGTAGTGGTTTCAAAGATGTAATATAGAGCCACTCTTTTGTGCAGCCCTTTTCTCCTTCATATGATAGGTGTGGTCCAACCTTTTGCTTGGACCTGCCTGAATGATTGTACATTTTGACAGATGAATGAAATTTTGGTGGCTCCATCCCACCTTTCTTTAAAAATTAAAAAATAATTAAAAATAAATAAATAAAAGATAGAGTGTAAGAGGTGTGTGGTTTGGTACCTTGGCACTTTTGAATGTTTTGTGTGACATAGATTAACTCAATCAAACAATTCAAGATGTGGGAATTACATTAGGCAGGTTAATTTTCAAATTTGGTATTGATATAGTATTTGTAAACTCTAATTAATAAAGATTTATTTGTTGAATTTATACTATTGACTGTTTTCATTTAGCTATATCTCTAATTCAGCTAGTCAGAAAATCAAATCGACATGTTTTGATGGAAAATCCATATGAATCTAAATTCACAAGTTGCGCAGTTTAATTTCAGCTAATTCTCTTCTGAGGTCATAGGTTTGAGTACCCATGTAGTGTATGTGGGTGTGAGAGCATGGAAAAAAAAAAACCAATTTTCTTTTTTACAATGTAATCAAACTTATTGTTGGTCAGTTGTAACAATGGGAAATTCCCCAAATCTTCGTTCTTTTGCAAAAACCCTCTACATATCCTTTAAATAAACAAAACTTTACCTAATCCAAAAACCAACTACAGAATTATAAATGTTAAAAGCTACTTCATTATGTTTTACATGACAGGTTTGCTTCAATACATCCTGATGTATTGGAATACAATGAGTCGGGACTAGCCCTTTTTTTAAAAAAAAAAAAAAATAGGAGTCGGGACTAGCCTTTGTATCTGGTTCTTCAAATGATTCAAATCGTTTATATGGCGAGTCTCACCATGTATATGGAAAGACAACATGCAAAAGCTGTCATTTGGATCATTTAGCTCTTTTTCTTTGACTATATATGAGCCCAAAAGGGTTTTATTTTTTTATTTTTTTGTTTTTTTTTGGTTTAGAAATCATCCATCCAAAGGTAGCCCTATCAAATAAATGGTTTGTGTCATTCTCAATGGCTAAAACCTTATAGCTAAATGTTGGGGATTGTGTTGCAGAATCACACAGAAATGAATCTTCGATAGGAATCCAAGAGCACCAAGCAAACTGAAGAGAATGCAAAAATTTAACGTGGAAAACCCTTTCGGGAAAAAATATGGCACAAAGTGATAGATCTTCACTATGAAAGCAGAAATTACAAGGATAGAAGACTTACTCGATTCAAACAACCTTGAATCTCTCCCTTGCTCCCCTCCTTTGAAACCTTAGAACTCCTTTTAGAAACCCTTTGAGTACTTTAAGAAGCCTTAGAATACATCGCAATCCCGTTTACACTCATATATATATAGCTTTGGAAAGAAGTTTAAATGAATTACATACACCCATATACCTCGCAATCCCATGGACCCGCAAAAAATCTACGTAAATCGTTCGATGTCATCGAGCGACCTTCGATGACATCGAACACGCGCCAAAAGAGTCCAGCAACGAAACATGGAATTTGCAGAAATTCTTGATTGGTCGATCCAGCTTTGATGGCATCGAACATGTCTTCGATGTCACCGAAAGCTCTTCGATGTCATCGAAAATAGCAACAATATGTTCAACAACCAACAAAGGAAATCCGGAAAAAGTTCGATGGATCGAGCATTGTTCGATGTCATCAAAGGTGACATCGAACACACAGTCGATGACATCAACAAACCTTGCATTTGACTAGATTTAAGACATCAAATACAATACTAAAGTCCTCGAATATCTTATTTCAATACATAGGGATGTATAAGAGCAAACCTCTAGTAGAGATAAGATGGAATACCTGAGCAACAGTCTTTCCTCTGGCCTGGGCAATATCTTTCAGTACATGACAGTCCATGACTTCGCCTGTGCCCCACGGGGTCCCCTTCCCGCCCAACGGAGAGTACGCACTCACATGTATCCCTTTTGTAGCACAAAACCCGCAGCTTCTTTTGTTGCCACAGTGGGTGCATCTCCACCTTGCAAAATACAACTTGTCGTGATCATCATGTCCATTATTTGTGGACGAAAAGATGTAGGCTTGTTGCAGCCACACATGTGGAAGCACACCAAGCAAGTGTTTACACATGCTAAAATAACCACATTCATCAGGCGTGCCCCATGTTAAATGTGAGACCTAAAATCAGGCTGATCCACTCGTTAACTGGACCAAAGTGTATGCAAAAATGTACGGTTAATCTATGGCCATACTCAGTGACTTGTGCAACCTTCCTTACCAGCTTGATATTTTGCCTAGGGCACATCCACCATGGGCATTGTTTTGAGACTTTGAGTTCCTTGTGACTTGTATGAATTGGCTCAGACTCGGGTTTCAACCAATATCGTTCGACACAACGAGTCATCTAGACAATTCATCCCCGACTCCAACAACTCAGGCCGATTCACCCGAATTGGGCAACTCCAAATCGACTCGACAGAATGATTTGGCCAGAGACGCCAAGTCTTTTAACTATGACTATGAGGAAAACCAGATAAATGGACCATATCTTGCACAATCAAACAGCACCAATATCATAGTTCAAAAACCAAAAAACCTAACTTGACCCCAGACTGAGTTGGGATGGGCCAATTCAAAGACTCGCCCATTTCATCACTTCACTCGATTTAAAGATTACCATCTCATGCATCACCTGAACCCTACCATAACCGGGATGAACCCTACCATAATGGGGATGCCCCAAAAATCAGGTTTTATTGATTTCAATGGAAAGTCATTTAAAGGTTTTCAAATGGATAAGGTGGCCCACATGATGGTTATAGCAGCCTTATTTAAGGGGTATCCAATGTTCGTGGTGGGAAAGCAACTATTTGAGCCATATGTTCAGCACTTGAATAAGCCTAATTTGTGAGAACTTGTAAATAAACTGATCTATTAACTTTTATTTTCCAGTGGAGGTGCTTGCTGGAAGATGCAGTTTCTTTCCCATGTGCCTTTCGGCTAGTAGTCGTGCTGCTGTCTTAGCTGTAGCAGTGGCGCACATCTTGCCAGATTATCTCAGTAGTTGGTCCACTTGTGTTTTTGCTTGGTAGGGTTAGAAGCTCTGTTCTCTGCAGGATGGCTACAACCTTTCATTTTTTTCTATCCTTTTTGCATTCGCTCATTAGGCTATATGATAGGTGAGGCCTGATGTTTTTGTGGAGCCCACCTGAAAAAACAGGTCTGTACATCCTCTGTTCATATCATCAATGGATAGTTTCGGTTTTTTATTTTTTATTTTAAAAAAACTTCTATTCCTCCCCCCCCCCCCCCCCACACCCCACCCCCCCCCCCCCCCCCAAAAAAAAAAGGAAAATTTATAGATGGATGAGTCAGAGTCAGTGCCCTAACTCAAGTCAATGTCTGAATTAGCTAAGCTGACTTCAGAGTTGAGTCAGGGAACTTTAAGAACTATGATCAACACGTGCAAGGGTTCCGTGCTCAAAGATGCTCAATGGCTCAACTGCAAGTAGGCAACACATGACATTCTCACTAAAAAAAACAAAAGAAACTGGCCCACCTGATTGACGGCTGGTGGAATCTCTGCAGTGGACAATAATTGGGTGAGCTTCTTGCAGGAGAAGTTGCTGACCCCAATGGACCTTGTGAGGCCCACCCTCTGACACTCCTCCATGGCTGCCCATGTAGACTTGAAATCCATGAGGACAATATCCTCCTTGTTGAATTGCATGATATTCGCCCCTGGCTTTAAGCTCACCGGAAAATGAATGAGATAGAGATCAAGATACTCCAATCCCAGATTCCTACACAAACAATAATTATGAAATTAATGGTCAGTATATGGATTAATGGACTTGCATGAGTCGGATGTGAGTCGTCCGAGTCAACTCAGACTCGGTCAGAGTCATTGGACCTGATCCTATTTCACACCACGAGTCATATATATGAATCCTCAGTCATATCAGTCCGATTCACCACGACTTGGGGGAGTCACTACTCGACTCGATACCACATGATAATGTTGGTATTACAGATAAGTGTTTCAAATAGAGAAGGCCCTTCTGTTCCACATATCAAGATCCAAACCGTTCATCTAGTGTTCCTAACACGGACAGCTTGTATTGCAAAACCCCTCTAATTATATATCTTGATCAAATATATGGACTGATGGAGAGGATATCTGATCACTAAGATTTTTACCATGTGGCCCATCTATGGTAAGACGACACTCGAGATGAACGGGTCAAGATGGCCTTGTGGTGGGGCAGAAAGGGCAGTAGATTCTATTACTCTCGCGTTACTTGAGTGTCTTTTCGAGGGCCGGTCCGACACGATCACTGTGGGCGTCGTTGCACAACAGCTTCGAGGTGATGAAGAGCTCGTCTCGTGAATTGATGAGCCCAAGCTGTAGGGCTTCTGCGATGGCGTCGCCGAGCGGCTGCTCTGTCTGGTAGAGAGCAGCCGTGTCGAAGTGCCTGTAGCCAAGCTCAATGGCATGGATGATCGCCGATCTCATGGTTTCGCACCCGGCGAAGGGGTACACTGCCGTGCCCATGCCTATGAGGGGCATGGTTCGGCAGCCTGCGCTGAGGCTCACCTCTGGAATGCCTGCCATCTTTCTATGGTCCCTCCAGTTTTCTGAGCCACATTCACTACAACAACTAACACAAAATATAAAGCCCCTAGCCTCAACTCCTATAACCATACCAAATTCAATATCATATCCAATAAATTAAGTGTCTTCATAGGTATAAGCATAAAATAAGACTACCAAACAAAAACAAACAGATGGAGAGGAACCTGCTAACTAAATCTAATTGTCTTCTCCTGTGACAGTAAACACCCTCAGCACCCCCTACACATATTGCAGATCAAATCAAGTTTCTACAATGCAGCAGCAAAAGGCAACATTTTGACACAGATGTGTGAAGCTCATCGAACCTTGGAATCATATGAACTAAGCTGGCCATCTTCACTAAAACCAAACCATGTTAGACATGAACCAGGAGTCAGTGGAAGGCGACCCCTGATCGGCTGGGTTCCATTAGAAACATTGAATACTTTAAATTCTAGCATCTGCAGATCAAACAAAGGATTCAAAAAATTTTCTCGAAAAGAAAAAACAAGGGCATGATCATCTTTCCATGTTTTGGTGGGCTACCGTTAACTTTCACAATCTACAATGCTCAGATCAATTTTTCTTGAGGCTGCATTCAGGTGCACTAGTGAATTGAACTGCAACGATTAGTTCAATCGAGAAGAAATAACCAACAATACCTGATCTCCCAAAGAAAGACAGTCAGAAGCATGAATGACAACAGCTAGCTCATCTATGAAGCCTGCTGCAGTCACCACTGGTCCATCAAGAGAGAGAGAGAATGTACCGCTGCAATAAAATCCAACCAATGTAAACCAATAAACTCACCAATCAACGCCACTATTATGATCTATGTCAAAGATTGCATTCCAAACTGAATGGAGGAACAATAGACTAAGATAGCAACCATGATGTGAAAGCCCAAGTATCCATTAAAGGACAATTTCCACAGAATATGCATGCAATTAAAGGGCATTCCATCATATATGTAAGATAGCATTAACTCCAAAAAAAATTATTTACATCCATTTCAAAACTGACCATGAAAAGACAGAATTTAAACAGAACAGTAGCCAATTCATATTTTTGTACTGCAATCATCAAGAAATTAGGCTAATTGTAAATACCCATAAACAATACTGGAATATCACAAGAAAAGCACACTTAAAAAACAATTACAAGTGATGCAATGAGTTGTCAAGGACATCTTATGCAATAAGCATAGAAATCTGAAAACTTTGAATGCCATTTTGTTTCCATGTCAAAATCAAAAGCATCTTATTTCATCAGCTTTCTTTGAGTCGGACTATTGTAAAGAGAAACAAAAACAAGCAGGCACAATCACTTTGATGCCCACACAAAAGACAACCTTTAGTTAAAAGAGTCTTTCTTAGTTATTTAAAACAAAAAAAAAAAAAAAAAAAAAAAAAAAAAACAAAAAAAAAACAAAAAACAAAAAGACAGCCTTCAGTTACGAGGGCAGCCAGAGTTCAAACACCGTTATGTGTTTCCACATCAAAGCAAAGCAATCAAAGTCTTGTTGAAGTTCTCAAACATATCCTACACAATGAGCAAAAGCAATCAGAGAACTTTGAAGGACATTGCATGCTTCCACATCAAATTCAGAAATATCGGCTCATTGCTATGATTTTGCTTTCATGAAATCAGCCACTTGAAGGGCTAAGATGCATACAAAATCAGGGAACAATAGCTAAGTGATATGAAGAAACAATAGATAGTAAATAAAGTGCTACAAACACTTGGAAGGAATGCAATTAGCAGCTGGTCATCTGTAAACTCCAAACAAAGGTGCCCATAGTGGGGCCCATCAGAACAACAGTTTGGATCCCCAAACCTGAGACCAACCTGTAAAGAATCCTGCACAGAAGCCAACTGTACATTGTCTCCTGAACGCAACTGTATAATTCCTCATGCATGTACATAAAACATGGAGCATCACAAGCAAGGCATACCAAAAAGCCTGAGAAAAAATTTAATTGATGGAGCATCACAAGCAAGGCATAACATCAATAAGAGCTAAAGCATTTCCATTGGTTTTCCAAGCCAAACAACTTATTCTCTAATCAAATTCTTCATGGTGTTATATAATGAAAATGCCTTTCTGATAACAGCTATTATTTTTCAAAGAAAAATGGCCATCATTTTCTCAAATGTTATCTGTTATATATTGGAATCATATCTGCTCTGTACAGCCTTGCATTTTTCTGTTTTTCCATGTGTATGGGTGAGATGAAGGGTTTGGATCAACTTCCCATGAACAATGGGCTATGAGATAAGGATCTAAGGACCATGGTACACTTGGTGTAAGATGCAGTGGCATAGCATATATGGTTTATATGATTTTTCTTGATTAAAAAAATAAAAAATAAATTTATATACCATGAAGCCATGATAATGGTCATCAGCAACATCTGCATTGCTTCCATCGTTGATTTTTCCTGAATATAGAACACAAAAATTCAAAGAAATTTTAATTTGAAAAATGTATTTTAACATACCTAAAATAACCCAAATGCAAAGTGCAAAAAATAGATCCAAAACCCTAGGAAACAAGAGAGTAGCAGATCTAGATACCTAATGAGTTATAAAACTGCTAATCGAACAGAATTCAGATTGAAAATTTTCACCCGTCACGAAATCCAACAGAATTCAGATGAAAAAACTGCAAATCGAAGTATCGAACAAATCAGAACTGTATCACACAACAAATCGTTTCTATGTATTCACATCAAACAACATAGAAAAATCCCCAATTAGGGTTTCAACATGGTAAATCCCTAATTAGGGTTTCAACATTGTAAATCCCTAATTAGGAAATCACTAAGGTTGAAATTGATGAAATCTAGACTCTTACCTGTTTCAGATCTTCATCTAAGTCCTAAATTAATGGCAGCTCGCGCGAGAGAGAGAGTCGGGGGTAGGAAGAAGTGAGAATGGGAATGGGAGAGAGCGATAGAGTCATCGGGAGAGAGAGCGAGAGAGAGAGAGTCGTCGGGAGAGAGAGAGAAGAGAGAGAGAGAGAGAGAGAGAGAGAGATTCGCGAGAGAGAGAGCTGCGAGTGAAATGGAAATCGCGTCCGGTTTTTAATTTTATATAACATCCGTGGACCGCATTTAAATAGCGCCGCTGCAAGATCCACACAAGTGCCGGTTTTCCACAGTTTTGTTGTAGTGATATTGCACAACTCATCATGTCTTTAGATAAGAGGAATGACAAATCTTCGACCGAGGACATGCTTGGTATCCTCGAGTCTTGAATCGATATAACGGGGCTCTATGGTGGAGCGATTCATGCGATTGAACTGACGGGTACCTCGAATCAGTGGCCTGAGATTGGATAGTTAAGCTGCGGTCCACATTCAATGGAAAGAGGCCGAAGGCTGGATAGGCCTATTCTTGAAAGGTTTTTTTTTTTTTTTTTTTTTTTTTTTTTTTTTTTAAGTAAAACTGAAAAGAACAGAAAAAGACAGTGGCTTTTCCTAAATTTTTTTCCCTCTCTTTCTTTTGGGACCACTCGGTGATTACGCTTGATTTTCTGGAAATACTGTCATCATGGTGCAGATCGATCCTTTCATACTGGTTGGAAAGCATAAAAACAAGCGATGGGCCACATTGTATTAAGAGTCCCGATCAACTACACAGCTTTATAAAATAAGTTAAAAGTACACTGTGGTTACTTTTTGTCTTTTAACAAAGAAGTCACAAGGAACAAATTTATTTTTTTAATTTTTAAAATGTACTTATAAGGTACGCTCTTTCTAATCTCAATCAGTTTCTAAATTGATCATGTTTCCCTTGTTCAGTTCTTTTATTGCAAGTTAGCCTTGAAATTGGTAAGGCCTTTAGAAGGGTGAAATGGGCCCATGTGCAATTAACTTTGTTGATCGATACCATCCATCAATTTTCCCATCTCCTTTTATATTATTGGACCAAAAACAAGACGGATTTAAGTGGTAGCTGAGCCGTGGAAAGTCTTAGTAGTGGGTAAACTATGGACCATTAAATGTAATCTAAGACGATGTGGACCACTTGATTATTTGATCTGCCTCATGTTTTTTTAAGGCTCGGCATAAAATAATCTATACATTCGTATGAACAGCATAAATCATCGGTTAAAGAAATGGTGGGCCCACAGTCTAGGCCCACCTTGACGGGTGAGTAATTCCCCTTGAGACTCAACAGCTAGGTGAGACCATAGCCTTACCCAAGACGGTGCAACCCTTCCATGGGCCCACCTTGTAGTATGTATTCTATATCCACAACGTCCATACCTTTTTAAAGAAAATTTTAGGGTATTGTTCAAAAAATGTAGCATATCTAATTATCGGGTGGACCATACCATAGGAATAGTGGTTATTGAACGTACTACCCTTAAAAACTTTGTAGTGCACACGTAAATGTTTTTTTTTTTTTTTTTAATTGTTGATGTCTCATCCAATCCATTGATAAGGTTACATAAGCATGGTTGATAAGGTCACATAAGCATGGATAAAGGGAAAACACAAATATAAACTTCATCCAAAACTTTTTCGACACATTAACGATCAATCACCGCTATTTCCTATGACATGACTCACCTTATAATTGGATCTACTTGAGTCTTCTGGATAATGCCCTAAAATGAGCTAGAAAAATGGATGGAAAATGTGGATACATAATGAATACTTCAAGGTGTGGCCCATGGTAAGGGTTCAACCGTCTTTGGTGAGTCCATGAAGGATACAAATTACATACGACACTACAAGAAAAGGGGGTTTTAGCCTCGATTTAAAATTGAAGCTAAAAAGGTTAAAAACTGAGGCTAAAGCCTTTAGCCTCAGTTTTGCCTCAGTTATCCAAACCGAGGTTGAAACCCCTGTGGCTAAAGGCTTTAGCCTCAGTTTTAGCAACCGAGGCTAAAATGACTTTTGTAGCCTCGGTTCTTCAAGTGAGGCTAAAAACCTTTTCAACTTCAATTTTCTCGAAATGAGGCTAAATCAAAATTTTAGCCTCCATTGTTTTCAACTAAGACTAAATCCAAATTTTAGCCTCAATTGCCTCCAACCGAAGCTAAATCTATTTTTAACCTCGGTTCTCAACAACCGAGGCTAAAGTCTTTAGCCATGGGAATTTCAACCTTGGTTATCAACAACTGAGGCTAAATTCAAGCCTCAGTTACAAATTGAGGCTAAAAATGTTTTTTTAAAAAAATATTTATTCAATCCACTCATGAAACAATCAATCATGAAAGCCACAATACCAACAAAACAGTTAACAACAGTCTATTTAAAGTTTAACTTAATCAAACTATTACACAACATTAGGTTCCACAAATAATACAAAGTCATGGTCGCGCCAGTTATCACCAGTGCCGTCGTGCTTGGCGGACCCTGAGATAACAGTGCCCGTCCATCTTCTGCTGCTTCCAGGCCAAAGTAATCATTGCCTCTACCAGCATTCTCCATTCGAATTGTGCGTAGCAGGCCCTGCAACCTCAATAGGTAGCTCTGGCCTGCTGGCTGCAAGACATGCTTGGCGATATTCTAGTTCTAGCTGTGTAGCAAGGCCGGCACAACCTGCTCCAGGACCTAAAGATATCCTCCGATCTTCAACTACTGCACGAGCAGTAGTAGGCACAGCAGTCTGTGAACTATTGCAAGTGTCCTAAATAAACAAATCAACATCAAAACCACACAACCATGGGATTTAAATGATTATGGAGGATCTTTTGTTCACTTAGTAAAATACCTTGAAAAGCATATACGGCTCATTGAGAGAAGAGTATATCTGAAAGACAGATACCATAACAGTAAGAAAGCCTTTAGGTTTGCAGCACAAAACATATTTTTTTTGTAATAAGCTTACCTGATTAACCTGGAACTCTGTGCGATCAAATCCAGATATAACAATCTCATAAAATATCTTCATTTCTGGAACCTCGGTTGCTAAGTTGTACCTATAAATAATGCCGGGAGTAAGGAAGCTAGTGAAGCTAATAAAAAATATGGATGTTGCAATATACCTGTTTCAATAGACCTGTCTAGAGCGGTACCTATGTCTAGCGGTGAGGTTCCAGAAATGAAGATATTCTGCAGAAGAGGTCTATTGTTAGACATAGGATGAGATCCAGAAATCCCGTAAACAGTACCTATGTCTAGCGGTATGGGATGTTGAAATAGACCTGTTTCCAAGTCCCTTATCTGCAGAACATACTTGCAATCACTTAAATAGCTCACTAAAAGTTGGTTACCATTCACAGCTTTTGTCGATTTGAGCATGTTCTTTTCAGCTTCTTGGAGCACATCAGTCCATACACTTGGCTCCTTGAGAAGATATTGCAGGTTCGAATAAAATAAGTCAGCTACTTGGCTAGAAAAACTTTACACAAATCTTTCAGTCTATACTATAGAAAATAAGATGAAGATGTAATGTGATGCACTTATTTATGATACAAAAATGTATAACTGGTAACTTTGATGAGTAATGACAAGTCATAAAGCACTGACTTATTTCTATTTGAAATGTCGAGTTCTATAATGTGAGCTATTGTAATGGTAGTAAAATGCTCAAATATGCATGGTTAGAAGCATTCATCTGATATCCAATCGGGTGCAACGAAAGAACAAAATTCTCAGCCCAGAAACTTTGAATCATGAACTTCTAGCAAACACTGTAAATAGAAACTGTATATCCAAGAAAGAAACAGAAATTTCACCATGGAATAAATTGGAAGAGAATCACAACAAACACAAAATCATAAGACCGAATCATTTTAGGCCGATTGATGAATTGAATTTGATAGATAAACAAGGTCTACTACACTGATATGGGCTTTCCACCATTTCTTAGATGGCAACAACTCATCTGCAGCGCACATGCGTACATGTAATATGAAATCCAGGCCATCCAAATCATTGACCCAAATGGGAGAATTGACTAATGACCCTTTGATTGTTTTAATGAAATGGATGACCAAAGAAGAAAATACAGCAATAGTTCAAATTAAAACAAAATGGACCAGAGACAGAATACATCCTCAAGATCCATCCATGGTGAGGGCAAGCAATCCAAATGATGGTGCCATTTTGGATGAAATACATCCCGAAGATTGCATTTATTAGATTGTCCTAAACATTCGATTGGTGGCCATAAATGGACAACAGCTGATATGGGATGGTTAAGATTGTCCAATTAAGAAATAGAAAAAACAGTTCAAGAGAAACTGATCAGCCATCCAAAATGGCGGAATTTGGAAAACATACCCAAATGGCGGAATTTGGAAAACAGCAAAGGAGATGATGATTAAAGCTTAAAAGAACCCTCACCTTTGCCAGCTTTCTCTGTGTCTCAACCGACTCGAATAAAAGCACCACGGTTAGCAACTCCCTGCACAAATCACAATAAGCAAAATGAAAAATGAATATGCATTTTCCAGACATTGGTATTTAGAACATGTCATGGATTGAATGAAGTGGAAGGGATACCCATAAGAAAGTATTGATATCAGCAGTCTCATGCCGTCCAGTGAGACGCCGTTCGTTGCCTTCGCCATAGGCAGCAATGTGTTCCTTGTGCTTCAGCCCAAGCTTTTCAATTGCCTTCTTGATAACTTCATAACCGCCATCTTCTCTCATCGACTTGGTGCTGAAACCCCCCCCCCCCCCAAAAAAAAAAAAAAAAAAAAAAAAAACAAGACTCACTCCAAATAAGTTCAAATTGTTCCAAATCACTTGAAAATACATATGTGATCTAGGATAGTGTTTGTGGGTGGCCTTCAGTACGTACGTGTGGGGACCATGGCTGTTAGTCAAGACACTTGATCTGATAGGCCCCATTATGGATGAAAGATAGCCCATGCCCCAAAAATCCACCCAACAAAACAATCCTAACCCCTTCAATCTGCAGGCCTGTAAACAGACAGGTAAGTAAAATTATCCCACATTGGGTGGAGAAAAAGGCCAACGATTAAATGGCTATGATCCTTCAATCTAGAAATTTTTTGGGACCATCCTCCATCCATGGTAAAGTCCATCAAATCAAAGGTCTGGAATTGGATCATAAAGATACTAAAAAAGAGAAGGATTTCTTGGTGTTGCTACCAAGAAACATGGAATGAATGGAATCCTCTTCTCATTCCACATAAAACAACTATATTACCTGTAATTCGTATGAGCGCCAGCTCCATTCCAATCTCCCTGGCGACACCAAACACAATATGAATGGAATCAAAATACAAAGAGAACCACAAGATGTTGTAAAACAATGAAAAAAAAGAAAGATAGGTGGCATCCAAAAATAAATTTACCTGGATAGGCTTCGGGTCAAATGAGAGAACAATGCCAGCAATCTCTGTAATCCTCTATTTACGAAATGTAGAATCATACATATAATTAGATTCTTTTAAAATAAGCAAGACATTCCATGTAATTCCCCTTTTCAGACCTATATATATATATATATCAAAATTAAGGTCTCCACAACAGCCATGGACTGTAATTCTCTGTTTACATAGCAAAGAGAACATATGAATCATACATATACTATGATTCTTTTAAAAATTTCACACAAGCAACATTCCATCTTATAGAAATCATACATACAGTAGGAATCCCATAACAGGTTGTAGGAATCATATGTCTGGTACGATTCCTTTTGAGACTAATTTTAGAAAATGGAGACAGGAAACATACATATAGTAGGAATGCCTGTCTGTTTTTTTAGAATGACACCATATCTACATTCAAATGAATAATAAAGACAAGCAAACCAGAGGATCACACCATGATCGTTAAAAGAAAAGCTTAAGACAGTAGGTCTGCTTATTTCAACTTAATGGAATGTCTGCAGCCAAGAGAATCCTTAAAAATAAATTCAAGTTACGTAACTTGAATCCTTCTAATGAATGCAAATCTGTCAAGATCAAGCTCAAGGGACAGGAACATTTTCAGCCATCCATCAACAAAGGCTGTCACCAGGTACCATTTGTCAAGAACTTCAAACACAAACGATCAATTTATATCTACATAAATGATCATATATCTAGAAAAATGATCATCATGAAAACGACAGAATCAGACAATAAAAGGAACCATTTTCAACTCTATCAATAACAAGCACAATTATAAAACACTCCACCAACAAGATGTCCTACTATACAATCAAAGATTATTAAGTTATAGATATTAGAAATATGACAAAAGACAACAACAACCAAAACAGCAAGAATTCTTCAGGATTAGGACGCTTCCATCCTTTCCACAAAGAAATATACATGTGAACTGGAGAGCAACACCAGAAACAGAACGTCCTCCCAAATTGGAGGAGATGAGTTAAAGTGTTCCTAAAAGTCGAACACGAAGAGAAAGAAACTTACTCCAGAAACACAACTTTTTCAAGACTGCAAATAAAACAAATTCGAAGTCAATGGTCAACACCTAAGACCATAACTACAACTTCATGTTTGCACAGATATCCATTCCCAGATGCATATTGGGAACATTTCGACAAAAAACTGAATGGTTCCATGCTTTGAAAATTAAACAAAAAAAAAGATTTTAAATACAAAATATGTTTTTATTGGGAGGGCTACAGTGGCACAATTACTTCAAAACCATTGAAATGCATATATCAATGATGACTTCAGGGAATGCTATCAGGTGGGGCTTCCAAAGGAGGAGCCCCATGATACTGAACACTTTCCATCTCCATGCTCTATAGGAAAGATCTCCTGTGTGCATGAGGAAACTCCAGTTTAGGGGGCAATATGGCATATTTGGGATTGTGATGCACCTTGCTGATAACCCAGAGAGCATTTCATCATGAACAAAATTTACTTTCACTCATTCAAAAGAAAAGGGAAAAAAACAAAAAAAAACAATGAAAAGAATATTAGTTGACAAGGAGACAGAAAACCAAAAGTTTACCTTCAATCCAAGAAATACCTGATTCTATACCAGAAAAATAGCTAAGAAATTTCATATGTATTACAGTAACAGAAACTATTAGTTCTGAAATGGATATACATCCCGAAAGACCAAATAGGCACACGTATGCACACAGGTACGAGTGGACACACCAGCAGAGAAGATCTCATTCCAAGAAGCAAATAGAGCAGCTTCTCAATTAATGGTTGTCCCAACTATGCTCCAACTAATGCATGCATAAGATCAATTCCATAATATATATTTTTTTAAAAAAAAAATTATTCCAAACAATAAGAGATTAAAAAAAAAAAACCTCCAGACAATTGATTGTGCTCCTGAAAGTACATATAAATTAGAGCAACATCATAAATACTTTCAGACCATAACAAGTTGTACTTCTTCCACCTTAGCAGTAACCCAAAACCATCCAATTCGAAAGAACCTCTTTATTTATTTTTTATTTTTTATTTTTTACACACACTCACCCCTTCCACATACACTCACACCCCACACACTCTCGTACACTCGCACCACAAGGGGTGCTCCAATCCGAGAGCCATGTTGGTGAAACTTCCCTAAGATCCACCCACCCATTAGGTAAGCTACCTCATGTTCACCCTGTAATCAAACAATCAGGTGGGCCACACCATAGGAAACAGTTGAGATGGGACACCAGCATTAATTTTGTGTAAGGCCTACCGTGGTGTTTATATGACATCCAATCCATCCACCGAAAATACCTCATTAGGATGAATGAGCCTGATATTTGGAATCAAGGTGAAACAATGGGTGGTGTGCCTGATGGATGGCGTGGATTTCATGCATGTCAAGTCATTTCCCCCACATTAGAGAAATTAACCTAGTAGGTATCTAGGCGAGGTCGGCAAGCAATTCATCCACAATTCAACACATTCCCAACCTCAGATCCTTCAACCACAATTCAACACATTCCTTCCAAGAAATTCAAGGCTCCGTAAATCAAGAAAAAAAAATACAACAAAAAATGCAAAAAATAAAATAATAAAAATAAAAATAAAAGAACAAAACGAAATTACCGATTTTCCACAGATCGAACAAATTGCCTTTTAATCCATCACAAATTCAGTTTAGACACCAAAAAAGGTACGAAAATCACAAGACTAGACAGGATTTACTGCAAATCGAACAAAGTATCATCCAATTCTTCCAAGATATCCAAAGCAGCAATCGAAAATGGTGAAAACTTTCAGAAAAGAAGAAAAAGGGGGCTAATATACTGGTCTTTAAAACCTAACTGCCATCAGAAACCAAATTCTTCTCTCCAAGTCCGAAAATTTAGGGTCTCATATAGGACAAAATGTATACAAAGGATAGAGAAAAGATCATCAAAATGAAGAAAATGAAAAATAAGAACAATGAGAAGTATTTCCAAAGAAATTCGCAAAATTTCAAGTTCCACTCTCTAAATTTCCACTTCTAAAGTCACGAATCAACAGAAACTCAAAATAGCAAAAAAAATCATTAAAAGAAAAAGAAAATGAGAAATCAAGGGCAAGAGTAAGCAAAATTTTCCCAACATTTTAAAAAATCGACAAAATTTCCATGTGAAATCTCCGTTTCCAGGGTTTTGACTAGAAAAAACTCGAAAACATGCTAAAAGAATCAAAATCTACAAACAAGGAAATCGCAAAGGTCTTCTTTATGGGAATCCGACAGAATTCCACAAAAAAAAAAAAAAAAAAAAAATCTCTGCATTCCTCTCTAAACCAGACGATCTAGGGTTCTCGATCGAGAAAAAAAAGAAAAACAGCAAAGAAATTCCAAACAAATAAAGAAAAACGAAATTGAGAGCTAGAACATCCGATCTTTGACGAGATTTAACTAGAAAATGCGGGAATAAGAGCAATATCGACCTGCACGTCCGAGAAACGAGAATTCTGAAGCTCCTTTTGCCATCAATCGACGAAATGGTTGGAA
This sequence comes from Magnolia officinalis, assembly GCA_021015155.1. Classification (NCBI taxonomy): domain Eukaryota; kingdom Viridiplantae; phylum Streptophyta; class Magnoliopsida; order Magnoliales; family Magnoliaceae; genus Magnolia; species Magnolia officinalis. The sequence continues at coordinate 16,666 of JAJHSJ010002014.1, read as the reverse complement.
CTAAAGAAAAAAAATGGCGATTTCTGAGCAGAAATTGAGAGAAATGAGGGTTTTGGGAGACTTGCTTGGACTCGCAGAGACCTTTTGCCCGAAAAGCCTCTGAGTGAGAGATGGTGGCTTGCTTTTGTAGCTGGGCTTTACGAGAAATAACAAAAACGCAAGGTCGAAAGTACCCTGCTCCTTTCTCAGTAAAACGGCATGTGTCTGGGGCGATATTGGCCTCAATTTTCCATAACCGAGGCAAAAAGGGCATTGAACCAGAGACCTCTGTAGGGCCCACCATGACATGGCATCCGCTCCATCCATCTCTTACTGACATATTATTTTAGAATAGGACCCAAAATAGTAGGCTGATTCAACACTCGAATGGGCCATAATGCATGGATCAGTGATAATGGGACCATTTACCTTTGAAATCTTACTGTGACCCACTGTGATGAGTTCGGTAAACTCAAGAAGGCTTCAATGATATACGTCTTCAAGAAATAATTTTTCAGCCCACTTCTATAAATGAGTTTCCAAAAATGATGGACAAACTTTTAGCCTCGGTTACTAACCAGCCGAGGCAAAATGACAGACTTTTGGCCTCAGTTACTCACTAACCGAGGCAAAAGGGTAGACATTTGGCCTCAGTTGTTCACCAACTGAGGCAAAAGGGCAGACTGTTAGCCTCGGCTGCTCACCAACTGAGGCAAAAGGGCAAACTATTGGCCTCAGTTTCTCATAAACCGAGGCGAAATGACAGACTTTTGGCCTCAGTTTTCAATAACCGAGGTAAAAGGGTAGACTTTTGGCCTTAGTTGCTGACTAACCGATACAAAAGGGTAGACTTTTGGCCTCAGTTTTCAATAACCGAGGCAAAAAGATAGGCTTTTGGCCTCAGTTTTTAATAACCGAGGCAAAAGGGCAGACTTTTGGCCTCAGTTGCTCACCAACCGAGGTAAAATGACAGACTTCTAGCCTCAGTTTCTCACCAATCGAGGCAAAAGGGCAAACTTTTATCCTCGGTTTCTCAACAGCCGAGGCAAAAGGGCAGACTTTTAGCCTCGGTTTCTCAACAACCGAGGCAAAAAGGTAGACTTTTAGCCTCAGTTGCTTACCAACCAAAGCAAAAAGGGCAGACTTTTGGCCTCAAATCTCACCAACCGAGGCAAAAGGGCAGACTTTTGACCTCAATTTCTCATCAACCAATGCAAAAGGGCAGACTTTTGGCCTCGGTTCTCAACAACCGAGGCAAAAGGGCAGAATTTTAGCCTCAGTTGCTCACCAACCGAGGTAAAAGGGCAGACTTTTGGCTTCGGTTGCTCGTCAACCGAGGCAAAAGAACAGACTTTTGGCCTCAGTTCTCAACAACCGAGGCAAAAGAGCAAACTTTTAGCCTCAGTTGCTCACCAACCGAGGCAAAAGGGCAGACTTTTGACCTCAGTTGCTCACCAACCGAGGCAAAAGGGCAGACTTTTAGCCTCAGTTTCTCACCAACCGAGGTAATAGGGAAGAGTTTTGGCCTCAGTTTCTCATCAACCGAGGCAAAAAGTGAATTTTTAACCTCAGTTCCTTTACAACCGAGGCTAAAAACCATATTTAGCCTCCTTTTTTTTAACTGAGGCTAAAAAATTGAGGCTAAAGGCCTACTTTCTTATAGTGCGAGTAACTCAACGTACTGAGTAAATTGTGTGGGTCGACATTGATTTATGTATTTTATCCACTCCGTTCATCCATTTTAAAAGATAATTTTAGAGCTTTAGCTAAGATAAAAAAAGGAGCATAGATGAAGCTTAAGTGGACCACACCATAAGGAAGAGTTCATTAAAGATCTACTACTAAAATCATTATTCTAAAAATTTCTCTGGTGTGTTCATCTCGAGCTTTTAATATGCTTCGATTTTGGGCTTCACCCATAAAAGAAGATAAAAATAGATGGACGGTGTGGATAAACCACATGCATTCATTGTGGTCTGGTGAAGCATTTTGATGTATGTTTAAAGGAGCTATAGTACAGGTAAGTGTGGATTATTGTTTATCGATGTGTGGTTTGAGTGTGTCCAGAGTCTTCATACCACGATGCAACAACATCTTCGCAGGTGGATACACACCCACTCGTATTTCGATAAAGTGTTTAACGTGCATTCAAAGTACTTGTAATGCAAGTCGAAGTGGATCGGTGCTGTTTTAGGGGTTCGATGTGGGTCAGTGTGTGTCAATGTGGGGTTTGAGTTTATTTAGAATCTCCGCATCATGATGTAACGTCTTCTCGATTCAATACACACCAATTCCTTATTTGGCAAAAGCGTTCGACGTGCAATCGAAGATATTATAGTTTAAGTATGAGTGGATTGTCACTATTTTAGGGATTTTGTATGGGTTGATGTGTGTGAATGTGGGGTTTAATTATTTTTGAAGTCTTTGTACCCTAATGTAGCATCTTCTTAAGTGGATATGCACGCACTCCTACTTCGGTGAAACCGTTCGACGTGCATTTGAATGGGCTGTAGTGCAAGTCAAAGTAGATCGATGTTATTTTAGGTGTTTGGTGTGGGTTGGTGTGATGTAGGGTTCGATTGTTTTCAGAGTCTTCATACCCTAATGCAACGTCTTCTCAAGTAGATACACACCCACTCTTAGTTCGATGAAAGCATTCGATGTACTTTCAAAGTGGCTGGAGTGTAAGTTGGAGTGGATCAGTGCTATTTTAAGGGTTTAGTGTGCTTCAATATTTATTAGTGCGGGGTTCGATTTTTTTTAAAGTATCCATACCTTAATGCAGTTTCTTGTCAAGTGGATACGCACCCATTCATAGTTCGGTGAAAGCGTTCAAAATGCGTTCGAATGGGTTATAGTGAAATTCATAGTGGATTAGTGTTATTTGAGGAGTTTGATGTGGGCCGGTGTTCATTGATGTGGGATGGTGTTCATCGGTGTGTGGTTGGAGTGTTTCTGGAGTCTCTGTACCATGATGCAGCATCTTCTCAGGTGGATACATGCCCACTCGAAGTTCGGTGAAAGTGTTTGATGTGTGTTTGAATGGGCAACAAGGGCAAGTCGAAGTGGATCGATACTATTTTAGGGGTTCGGTGAAGATAAGTGTGTATTTATGTGGGGTTTGATTATTTTAGAGTTTTCATACCCTGATGTAACATCTTCTCAAGTGGATATGCACCTATTTGTAGTTCAGTGAAACTATTCGACATGCATATAAAGGGGTTAAAGTACAAGTTGGGGTGGATCGGTGCTATTTTAGGGGTTCGGTGTGGGGTTAAATTGCTTTTGTAGTCTCTTTACCCTGATGTAGCGGCTTGTCAAGTGGATACGCACCCACTCATAATTCTGTAAAAGCATTCGACCTACATTCGAAATGGCTGCAGTGCAAGTCAGAGTAGATCGACACTATTTTTTAAGTTTGGTGTGGGTCGATGTGCGTTGGTGTGGAGTTTAATTATTTCTGAAGTGTCCTACCCTGATGCAACATCTTCTCAAGTAGATACGCATCCACTCGTATTTCAGTAAAAGCGTTTAACGTGTATTTGAATGGGTTAGAGTACAACTCATAGTGGATCGATGCTATTTTAGGAGTTCGTTGTGGGTCAGTGCTCATTGGTGTGGGGTTAGAGTGCTTTTGGAGTCTCTGTACCCTAACGTAGTGTCTTCTCAAGTGTACATGTACCTATTCATAGTTTAGTGAAAGCATTCGATGTGCATTCGAAGGGATCGAAGTGCAAGTCGGAGTGGACAAGTGCTATTTTAGGGGTTCGATGTAGGTTGGTGTTTGTTGGTGTGGGCTTAGAGTGTTTTTAGAGTCTCCATAACTTTATGTAGCGTCTTCTCTAGTGGATACACACTCATTCGTAGTTTGGTGAAAGTGTGATACACACTTATTTGTAGTTTGGTGAAAGTGTTCAATGTGCGTTTGAAGGGGATGCAGTGCAAGTCGGAGTGGATCGATGTTATTTTAAGGGTTCAATGTGCATCAGTGTGGGGTTCGAGTGTATCTGGAGTCTCTACACCATCATGTAACATCTTCTCAATTCAATATACACCAATTCATAATTTGGCAAAAGCGTTTGACGTGCGATCGAATGGGTTACAATGTAAGTATGAGTGGATTGGCGTTATTTTAAGGGTTCAGTATGTGTCAGTGTATGTCATTGTGGGGTTTAATTATTTTGAAGTCTCTGTACCCTAATGCAACATCTTCTTAGGTGAATACGCATGCACTCATAGTTTGGTAAAACCATTCAACTTGCATTTGAAGGGGTTGAAGTGCAAGTCAGAGTGGATTGATGTTATTTTAGGTGTTCAGTGTGCGTTGGTATGGGGTTTGATTATTTCTAGTGTCTTTGTACCTTGATGCAACATCTTCTCAAGTGGATACACACTTACTCTTAATTTGATGAAAGCATTCGATGTACATTCAAAGGGGTTGCAGTATAAGTAGAAGTGGATCGGTGTTATTTTGGGGGTTCGGTGTCCATCGGTGTTCATTGGTGTGGGATTCGAATGTTTTTAAAGTATTCGTACACTAATGTAGTGTCTTCACAGGTGGATACACACTCATTCGTAGTTCGGTGAAAGCGTTCGACATGCGCTTGAATGGTTGCAATATAAGTCAGAGTGAATTGATGATATTTGGGGAGTTCAATGTGGGTCGGTGTTCTTTGGTGTGGGGTTAGAGTATTTTCGGAGTCTTCGTACCCTGATGCAGCATCTTCTCAGGTCGATACGTACCTACTCAAAGTTCAGTGAAAGCGTTTAACGTGCGTTCGAATGGACTGCAATGCAAGTCGAAGTGGATCAACACTATTTAGGGGTTTGGTGTGGGTCAGTGTCGTTTATATGGGCTTTAATTATTTCTGGAATCTTCATACCCTGATGTAGCATCTTCTCAGGTGGATATGCACTCATTCATAGTTTGCTGAAAGTGGTCAACATATATATGAAGGGGTTGAAGTACAAGTAGGAGTGGATCGGTCCTATTTTGTGTGAGTCGACGTTTGTCGGTGTGTGGTTAGAGTACTTTCGGAGTTTCCTTACCCTAATATAGCGTCTTCTCAAATGAATATTCACCCACTCGTAGTTCAGTGAAAGCATTCGACGTGCATTTAAAGGAGCTGCAGTATAACTCGGATTGGATCGACTCTATTTTTTAAGTTTGGTGTGGGTTAAAGTGTGTCAGTGTGGAGTTCAATTTGTTTTCTGAAGTCTCCATACCCTGATGCAGCATCTTCTCAGGTGGATATGCACCCACTCATACTTCGGTGAAAGCGTTCGACATGTGTTCGAATGAATTGCAATGCAAGTTGGAGTGGATTAGTGGTATTTTAGAGATTCGTTGGTGTGGGCTTAGAGTGCTTCTGGAGTCTCTGTACCCTAATGCAACGTCTTCTCAAGTGGATACACACCCATTCATAGTTCGGTGAAAGCGTTCGATGTGAGTCCGAATGGGTTGAAGGGCAAGTTGGAGTGTATCAATGTTATTTTAGTTGTTCGGTGTGGGTCGATGTTTGTTGGTGTGGGGTTAGAGTATTTTTAGAGTCTCCATACCTTGATGTAACTTCTTCTTTGGTGGATACGCACTCATTTGTAGTTTTATGAAAGTGTTCGATGTACGTTTTAAGGGACTGCGGTGAAAGTCAAAGAGGATCAGTATTGTTTTAAGGGATTCGGTATGGGTCAGTGTGCATCAGTGTAGGGTTCTATTGTTTTTAAAGTATTTGTACTGTGATGTTACATCTTCTCAAGTGGATATGCACCCACTCGTAGTTAGGTGAAAGCATTCGACATGCGTTTAGAGGGGCTGCAGTCCAAGTAAGAGTGGATCAGTGTTATTTTACGCTTTCGGTGTGGGTTGGTGTGCGTCAGTCTGGGGTCAATTATTTCTAGAGTCTGCATACTTTGATGTAGCATCTTATCAGGTGGATACGCACCCATTCGTAGTTCGGTGAAATCGTACGACCTGCATTTGAAATGGTTGCAGTGCAAGTTTGAGTGGATCGGTGCTACTTTAGGTGTTCGTTGGTGTGGGGTTAGAGTATTTTCAAAATATCTGCAGTACGAGGCAGTGTCTTTTTAGGTGGATATGCAACCACTCGTAGTTCGTTGAAAGCATTTGACGTGCTTTCGAATGGATTGAAGTATAAGTCGGAGAGGATTGACAATATTTAAGAGTTTGGTGTGGGTCGATGTGCTTCAGTGTAGGGTTTGATTGTTTTTGAAGTCTTCGTACGTTAATGCAACGTCTTCTTAAGTGGATACACACTCACTCGTAGTTTGGTGAATGCATTCCAACTGTATTCTAATGGGGCTGCAATGCAAGTTAGAGTTGATTAATGCTAATTTAGAGGTTCAATGTGGGTCGGTGTGCTGAGGATGTGGGGTTCGATTGTTTCTAAAGTCTTCATACCCTGATGCATTGTCTTCTAAGGTGTGCATTGTCTTCTAAGGTGTATACGCAATACTCTTAGTTCGGGGAAAGCGCTCAACCTGCGTTTGAGGATACTGCAGTTTAAGTTAGATCGGCATGTGTTCGAACGAGGCATGACTTGATGAACGTGTTGCATATCCGTACTGCCTATCTATTTCATTAGGCCATTTGAGTATGACATATCAACGTATCACTTGATTGAAATCTTCAGTGGGCCACACCAATGGAAAAAAATGATGAACGTCTGTTAAGATCATTTTGTGAGAAACAAGCAGACCTTATGATGTGGTCCACTTATGTTAGGAAGCTGCCTCTTTTTTTTTTTTTTTTGCATAATGCTATGGAAGAAAAGATGGACAAGCATGAAAATTGATATCACAGCCAAAGCTCAATTAGGCCACACTACAGGAAATAGTATGAACATGATGTATACCGTTGAAACCTCCCTAGTGCCCACATTGTCGTTTATTTATCATCCAACATGTTCACAAGTACACAGACATGGATGATGGGAACACAAATATCAGTTTCTAGGCAGCTTCAATCCCTACTATTTAGCCCATGTACCTGATATTTACTTTGAAAGCGGATTGGGAGAGATTCTAGGGCTCACCCAAGTTATGAATTAGCCCGCATATCAGAGTCCGGGCCCAATAAGTGGTCGTGGACAGGTTGGATGGCACCTAAGACAGCTCGATCGCATTATTGTAATAAAGAAAATAGAGAAATGAATGGCGTGGATAAAACAAATAGATAGACAGCGTGGTCCACTTGAGGTCTGGATATGTACCGTTTTTTTGCTAAGGCCCTGAAATGACCTGAAAAAATAGGTGGACCGCACGGATAAAACAAACACAACAAGTTGGCCCACAAAGCACTGTCCAAAACCACCTCGCCCGTTGCCTACGCTAGGATGCTAGGTGGGCCCATCGTAATGTTGGTGAGGAATCCATCCGGTTCATCCATTTTGCGAGCTCGTTTTAGGACATGCTACTAAAATTGAGATGGATTTAAAACTCAAGTAGCCATACCAGAGGAAAAAGTGAGGATTCAGTGACCACTGTTGAAACATTTCTACAGCCGTAAAAGTTTTGCATTACGATAAGTTTTCTGTGTTTTCACTTCATCCCAATGGTAATGACATTAGAAACGGTTTGTTTGGCATGTAAGAATCAAGCTAGAGGTTTCAACGTAGGCATTTGTTTTCGGCCCACTTGAGTTTTGGATCCACATCATTTTTTGTCTAATTTCTTCAAAATGATCTCTCTAAAGGATGGACCGGGTGGATTTCTCACCTGAATCACGACAGGCTCCACCAACCATCTCAGCACAGGAAGGAAATCCACCTCCAGCCATCCGCGTCATGTCACATGGGTAGAGGCCGGATCTACTCCAAGCGTTTGTGGGGGCCCACCTTTGTTTTGTGACAAATCTACAACATCCATCCGTTTTTGCAGATCATTTTATGACATGAGTCAAAAAATTACGCAGATCTAAAACTTAAGTGGGCCGCACGACTGGAAGAAGTGGGTACAGAAATGCCTACAAATATATTAGCTTTATCCATTTTTTTTCTGGTCTTACAAATGTTTCAGCGGTGGACATTTAATCTCACTGTTTCCTGTTGTGCGGCCCATTTCAGTTTTGGATCTACCTCACTTTTCGTCCCATGTACTATAATGATCTAGGAAAATGGATGGACGGGGTGGATTTCTCACAAACATCACAGCTGACCCCACTAGCTTCAGGTTGAAAACAAGTTTCCATGGTATAAAATAAAATAAAATAAAAGGCAAGAACAGCGTGCGTGTAGATGCTGACAACAGTGAATTTTTAGATTATAGTTCTTTTTGCAAAACAATAGAAATGCCCATTCAATGAGTAAATAAGAGTCGGAGTGTTGTCCCCTGTGGGATCGCCCACCTGAGATTTGGATTGGAATGTATTTTGGCCACTAAAGAAAACATTGTTAAACGTACATGATGGACGGATTGGATTGTTTACACGCACCAATATGAGACCTACAAATTGCGGTGTACTTTTATCTTAGCTCAGGCTCTAAATTTATGAGTTAGGTCCTCGGTCGAACCCTCCTCATAGGCCTCAAATCTATGGAATCTGCTCCCTCATGGGCCTCAAATCAATGGGTTCCGCCTCACACAAGCCACCCGCCTCATACGGCGCCCAAATCCATGGGTTCCGCGGGCTGCCCATCCGGAGTGTGACACCGCATCTCACAAGCCACCCCACTCTAGCTACTGTGAAAATGCCCCCACATTAATCTCCCCCAATAAAGAGTATCGAACATGAGACCTCCCACCTCACATGAGCCACAAATCCATGGGTTTTGCGGGCCACCCACATCGAATGAACCCCTGCATCCCACAAGCCACCCCACTCGAGCTCGGTGTGAAAATGACCTCGCATTAGGCACATTATACCTTCAAAACATAAAATCTCGATTTGACTAGAAACCTAGTTGTGTTAGGTCAACTCAAAAACTTCACAAGTTTCTCAAAAATTCACATAGAGTTTTACTTAAAGAAAAAATACCTTTTTTTAATTTCAAATGATTGCAACGTAAACACTTACTTTAGGCGTTTATAGAGACAGAATTTAAACATGAAAACATGAATACGAATCTCCATAAAATCTGCTGCTGCGGATATCCTTCAACGTCTCTCCATTGATTGAGGCCATATCATCTCCACTGATTGAGGCCTTATCACCAACGTCATCACATCCACTGATTAAGGCCTTATCACCTCCACTGATTGAGGCCTTATCACCAATCTCATCACCTCCACTGATTAAGGCCTTATCACCAATCTCATCACCTCCACTGATTAAGGCCTTATCACCTCCACTGATTAAGGCCTTATCACCAACCTCATCACGTCCACTGATTAAGGCCTTATCACCTCCATTGATTGAGGCCTTATCACCAACCTCATCACCTCCACTGATTAAGACCTTATCACCTCCACTGATTGAGGCCACAGTTGCTAAGTTGTGACATGTGCTAATATCCTCCCGCAAACTATGTCGGGGTTGGAGGCAAAGTTTGGTTCAAAAATACTGAAGGGCGACCTTTGACATTGGCTTAGTAAAGAGGTCTGCAACTTGGTTAGCAGTAGAGATATGTCGAGTGATAAGTAGACCAAGCACAACGCGTTCACGCACAAAATGATAATCCAACTGGATGTGTTTACTTCGTGCATGGAACACAGGATTAATTGTCATATGAAGAGCACTAAAGTTGTCGCAGTAGAGTATGGGAGGAGAAGTCATTGGTATACGGAGATCTTTGAGAATGAAGGTCATCCATGTGAGTTCAGCTGTTGTGTTAGCCATAGCTCGGTACTTTGCTTCGGTGCTTGATCGAGAAATTGTATGTTGCTTTTTTGCACACCAAGAGATGAGATTTCCTCCAAGGTAGGTACAGTAGCCAGTAGTGGAACGTCTTGTGGTAGGACACCTTGCCCAATCTGCATCTGAAAAAGCAAACAGATTAAGTGTAGTGTTTGAAGAAAAATGTAGTCTGATGTCAATAGTTCCTTTGACATATCATAGGATACGTCGAACCATTTTCAAATGTGCCAAGGTAGGAGCATGCATGAATTGAGAAACATAGTTAACACTAAATGAAAGATCAGGGCATGTTAGTGTGAGGTACTGTAATGCTCCAATAAGTCCGCGATAGTAATTAGGGTCTTCTATAAAAGTTTCAGTTGATGAGGTTTTTGTCTTAGCTTCGAGAGGTGTACTCATGGGTTTGCAATCTACCATGTTGGATCGTTCAAGTATGGTAAGAGCATAGTGTGACTGGGACAGATGAAGACCATTGGAAGTTGGGGAGATTTTTATGCCAAGAAAATGATGAATTGGTCCCAAGTCTTTCATTACGAATTCACTGCTCAGTAGTTGAATGAAATTTGAAACAAGTAATGGAGCAGATCCTGTGAGCAGTCTATCATCTACATAAAGAAGCAAAATTAGTGTTCCATAATCAGAGTGAAAAATAAATAAGGAAGGATCTGCTAGACTGCAAAAGAACCCGTATTTAAGGAGAAAGGTACTGAAACGATCAAACCAAGCACGAGGTGCTTGTTTTAAACCATAGAGAGCTCTTTGGAGTTTGCAAACATATGTCGGGTGTTGAGAATCCGTCAGTCCTGGAGGTTGTTGCATATATATATCTTCAGAGATTAGACCATGCAGGAATGCATTTTTTACGTCTAGCTGACGAATAGGCCACCGCTGAACAAGAGCTACAGTAATGATCATGCGAATTGTTCCCGGTTTGATAACTGGAGAAAATGTTTCAGTGTAGTCTACACCATCAATTTGATGATAGCCTTTTGCAACAAGACGAGCCTTGAGTCGATCTAGAGAACCGTCGGGTTTGAGTTTTGATTTGAATACCCATTTAGATCCAATAACGTGCATGTTAGATGTGCGAGGAACAAGTTTCCAGGTCTGGTTGTGATGTAATGCCGCAAGTTCCTCATGCATGGCATCTTTCCACCCAGGATGTGCCAAGGCAGATCTAATATTGTGTGGCTCACGAGGTACACTGATAGATGTGGTTGTAATCAAAGCATACTTTGGATTGGGTTTTATCACACCCAGTTTAGACCGAGTGACTATAGAATGGGATATTGGTGTTGAAGAAAATGGAGTAAGGTGAGATAACTCTGATGGTTCAGCCATGAGTTGTAGAAGCGGCGCTGGTTGAGACTCGTGCAGTGGAGGTGTTTCAGGTAGTGCCGAACTATGATTATGGGTAAGCATATCGGAAGTCTCTGAAAGGGAGGATGGAAAATCTTCTAGGTCAGTGGAACTGGGATGGTGGGATAGTGGGGTTGGATGATGGATGTCTGTTCCTGGTAAGGGACTCAAACAAGGTGGTGTTGAAGATGCCAAAGAAGGTCCAACAGGGAAGCGCATGTCAGTGTGTGGTAACCAAGAATCAAAGATGCTAATGACCTGTGGCTTAGTAGATGTGATGCGAGAACTGTTAGTAGTCTTATAAGGAAAGATTAATCAAAAACAACATGCCGAGAAATTAAAAAAAAATTTGCTTGAAAGATGAAAGCACTTGTATCCTTTGTGCTTATTATTGTAGCCTACAAAAATACAGATAATTGTTTTTGGATCAAACTTGTGATGTCGTGTGTCCCAAGTGTAAGGAAAACATTTAGAGCCAAAGGTACGAAGTGAAGAGAAAATAGGATGAGCTCCATGTAGCGCAAAATATGGGGTTTCAAAATTAAGGGCAGATGTAGGCAGTCGATTCATAAGGTAGACAGCTGCAGTGAAAGCTTCTACCCATAGAAATAAAGGAGCACCACAATGAAATAACATAGTCATACCTAGCTCTCTTACAATCCTGTGTCGTCTTTCAACCATACCAGTCTGCTCGAGTGTATACGGGGAAGATATCTGATGAATAATTCCTGTGGAAAGAAAGTGAGTTGAAAGATTGGAGTTGATGAACTCACCGCCTCCATCTGAATGGAAAATTTTAATTTGTTTGTTGAACTGTCTGGCAACGTATTTTTCAAATGCCAAGTATGCATTAAAAAAATCAGATTTATGACGTAAGGGAATAATCCATGTATATTTAGAGAAGTCATCAACCAAACAAGCATAATATCTGAATTTTGCAATAGATAAAATAGGAGCAGGTCCCCATAAATCACAATGAATTTTTTCAAAAATATTAGAACTTAAATGTTTAGAACAAGAGAAAGGTAAATGAATAAGCTTCCCTAATTGACAACTATCACAAAGATGTTGAGATTTTGTTGCCCCTAAAAGATCAATTAGCTCCTTATTTTTTTTAATAATTGTAAAGCCGAAGATTGAGGATGGCCTAAGCGTTGGTGTCAAACTTCTGCAGTGCCGGATTTGAAGCGATGAGAAAAATATAGTTCTGGCGAAGATGATAGAACATAAAGATCACTCCTGCGTCTCCCTGTTATCACTGGTTGTCCGGTTTCCCAATCCTTAATACAAAAATCAGCGTTAGAAAATTCACAATTAACGGAAAATTGATTAGTTAACTGGCTTACAGAGAGTAAATTATTTTTTAAATTTGGAACTAGCAAGACATCATGTAGAGGTAAAGCAGATTTTTTTTTTTTTTTTTTTTTTTTTTGTTTTATACACGAGTCACCAATTGCAAGAATTGGCAAGGAAGATCCATTGCCAATTAGAACTGTGTCAGTATCATAATATTTACGAATATTGGTTAACATACCCGGCTTACCTGTCATATGATTGGAAGCTCCAGTGTCTATTGTCCATTCTGTATTTGCGATGGTGTTGTCCAAGGTAAGTGCTGCAAGTGCTTGTGGGATTTCATCATGATGAGTAAATTTTTTGGGTACCCACCAACAGATCTTTGCAACATGACCCATTATCCCACAGTATTGACACTGTTGGTCACGGTATTTGTCCCTCTCTGCAGGAGTCATGCGACGCTCACCTGGTGGTGGAGGACGGCGCTGTGAATTGGCAAAAGGAGGGTTGTTTGTGTAGCTCCGATTGGAGTCCTTATGTTGTTGTTGTTGTGCCTGGAATCCACGCCCACTGGATGTGAACTTCTGTGGGGTTCCACGATAGCCTGAGGAAGTTTGCTGAGATCGTTGCTGCTGCTGACCATAGAATGTTATTTGATGAGTGAGAGATGAGGCTGGTACATCTGTATGGCTAGAAAACCAATTGCGCCTTTGATCAAAATTTTGGAGTTGAGAAACCAACTCAGAGTATGATGGTCGTGGGGGCTTCAGCATGGTTGTTGTGAAAGTTTCATATTGAGGACCAAGACTGGTGAGAAGACAGAAGACTTTTTCTTGGTCTGGAACAGGTTTTCCAATAGCTGCTAGATTGTCACATAGGCCTTTGAATGTACGAATGTGGTCTGTAATGGTTTTGTCATCTTCTTTTCAAAGATAAGTTACCTGTTGTCGTAGTGTAAATTCTCGTTCTTGTGAGTCTTGGGCATATGCATTCTTGAGTGCTTCCCATACGGCATGAGCTGTGTCGAGACCAATGACGAGTCCGAGAGTGTTCCGATAATCCACCCACGAAGGAGATGATCAGACTTTCGCCAGGCTATAAAAGCATCTGTTAACTGTGGAATAAAATTTTCTGCATTTGTGGAACTATTTGAATTTGGTGTGGTGTATTTAATAGGAGAAGGATCTTCATTTGTGAGATGGCCAACCAATTCTTGACTCTCTACAAGGGCCAAGGCTTGTTCACGCCACAAGGGATAATTATTTGAGGTGAGTCTGAGTGTAATGAAGTTACCAACGTTAAGAGATAGAGTAGCCATGGTGGAAGAAGAGAGCGGAAGATAAGAGAATGAAGCTTTGACGTGGTAACGATGCCAAGTGTTCACAATGGCTCTGATACCATAAAGGAAAAATACCTTTTTTTAATTTCAATTGATTGCAACGTGAACACTTACTTTAGGCGTTTACAGAGACAAGGAATTTAAACATGAAAACATGAATAAGAATCTCCATAAAATCTGCTGCTGCGGATATCCTTCAACGTCTCTCCAATGATTGAGGCCATATCACCTCCACTGATTGAGGCCTTATCACCAACGTCATCAAGTCCACTGATTAAGGCCTTATCACCTCCACTGATTGAGGCCTTATCACCAACCTTATCACCTCCACTGATTGAGGCCTTATCACCAATCTCATCACCTCCACTGATTAAGGCCTTATCACCAACCTCATCACGTCCACTGATTAAGGCCTTATCACCTCCACTGATTGAGGCCTTATCACCAACCTCATCACCTTCACTGATTAAGGCCTTATCACCTCCTCTGATTGAGGCCTTATCACCAATCTCATCACCTCCACTGTTTAAGGCCTTATCACCTCCACTGATTGAGGCCACAATCGCTGAGTTGTGACGTGTGCTAATATTACTTAGTTACATTCAAGTTTTGTGAAGTCTATTCTTTGAGTCAAGTTGGCCTTTTCGTTTTCTATGCCCCACTGGATCCCTCTTCCACCCAACGGAGAGTACGCGCTCACATGTATCCCTTTTGTAGTACAAATGTCCCTCAGCTTCTTTTGTTGCCAAAGTGGGTGCATCTCCACCTAACAAAATACGTTCTGTGATTATCATGTCCATTACTTCTTGATGAAAAGATGGACACTCTTAGCAGCCACCCATGTGCAAGAAAACTAAGTTGCATGTGCATACACATGTCAAAGTGGCCACATTCTCATCATGTGTATAGAATAGTTTATAAACGACAAAACTCGACTCCACACCCCCGAGTTGATTGACTCGACCAGATTTCACTGTGACTCTAGAAAAGCTCGATCTGGCCATGACTCATCTAAAACTTAAAGACATTACTTAGGCCAAAGGAAAGACCGTTGCTCAGGTGAGGGATCCTTGCTCCTCCGTCTTATCTTCTTTGATGAGGTTTGCTAGAATATATCCTATCTTACTTAAAGGTTAAGTCAGAATTAAAATAATGTGGTATTTTGTTCACTCCCCAAGTATAGGGTTGTGATGTAGTAATAAACTCGGTAAGACCGAGGTCGAATCCACAGGGACTGAAACGTGTACGTAATCTGAAACTAACCAGAACTAGAACTAGAATAAAATGCAATCTAAATTGAGTGAATTTGAGGAATAATGGTAAAATATGTATCTAAAACTTGTGAAATTTAAAGGTAAGAAACTAGGGATTCAGAGGATCCACTTGTAGAGATCAGGCAGATCTACGGTCGATTCATGAACTCAACTGGACTTCAAGTCCCATCTTCATCTAGTTGGAAGATATAACCATGAAAATCAATCTGAACTTCATTTAATCTAGTTTTCAAGAGATCAGACAGGTGTAAATTAGAATGGATTCCATCACAAAATCATGCCCATGAGACAAAGCAAACAACGAAATTAAACCAATCAACAGCCAATCTGAGTGATGTATGAATGTTAGGAAGAGTTCCGTCATTCCACCATGTCCAAGGGGCGATGGTGAACAACAGGGTGTCCTGGCTTCATAATCACAAGAAAGGAAAAGGAAATACTCAAGCCATCGCAGATCTACTGTAATGTAAGTCACAATAAACCATTAAAAACTGTGAATAACCTTATTAATCAAACGAGAATCAACATCAGTTCAGGCATGAATCCAGGCCGTAGAAATCATCCATCACGTTACAAGATTCGCCTCTTAGCCCCAGCTAAGAGGTTTAGCCCAACATGATTCGGCTAAAACACTCCAAAATATAAAATAGTAAAAAAAAGAAAAGAAAACAAAAGGCCTCAACTCTCTCTCTCACGTTCAAAACAAAAGCTAACCTTCCTCCTCACCTTCTCTCTCCCTTTTATCATTGCTGCTGGTCGGCTGGATGGTGCTTTCGCACCATAAAGGCGATGGAGAAAACTTCCGCAATCTTCATGCATAAGGGAAGTCGGTGCGTAGGTCTTTTCGCAGCCTAGAAACGGATGAAAACAACTTTCGCTTCCCTCACATTTTTTTCAAAGAAATAACGTCCCTTGTAGCCTTTTTGAACGAGCTATACTATGGACGGTTTGGATCATCCATCCGATCAAAGGTAGTGGGCCACAACCGCCCGGAAATCCCGTGTTTTTCGGACGCAAAATCCTGCTGCGTAATTGTTTTACGTTGTTGAAGTCGGTGGGCCCTTGATAAGCATCATATGAAAAATCTAACCCGACCATTAGCTTCCCCTTGCTAAATCGGTCGGACATGGGTAACTTTGGATCTGTTTCAGTGTGGCCCACGTGATTTTCTGCTCTACCGTCCGTTTGCGTTTGAACGGCTGAGATCCCCAAGAACTTCACTTCTTCAAATTCTGTCACCTAGACATAGGTTTTGGCTGCCCTAAGGAATGAATGAACGGTCTGGATTGTCCGTTTGGACAATGGATGGGGCCCACAACAGAAACTGACGGACGGCATGTGCACGCTGCTGTTTCAAGAAAACGGAAACTTCCGTTTTTGTGAAGAAGGCTCGGTCAAACCGAGTCAAACTAACTTGAGTGTCCGGTGCGACGCTCTTGCACATGTGCTCTATGCACATGCTGTTCGGGTGGGGCCCACTGTGATGTAGTTGAGAAATCTGATCCATCCAATCAGTTATTCTCCGCATTTAAGGCGTGTGGACTCCAAATTTGAGGCAATTCCAGATATCATGTGGGCCCCAAATTGGAGATTAATGGGCTGATCTGT
>JAJHSJ010001261.1:0-49855 GCA_021015155.1 Magnolia officinalis | reverse complement strand
AAATTAATATAGCCATGAGAGTCGGGGCTGCTCTTGAGCTCTGAATTTCTGATAAGTTCCCAAAGAACACAACAATCAAAGACAACTTGCCAAACGTTAGGGTTCAGCTGTCACGAGGTGACTCTAATGCAGTGAAGTAGCTCTCTCAGCACAGGATGGAGAGGTAAATGGAGACCGCAAAGAAGAACACCAGATATAGGGCGACTTCCCCCGTGGGAGGTTGGCTAAGGACTTCTCCGGCTAGGGGAAGTCGAAGCCCCACCAAGCTGGAAATCATGTACTTGGAGTTCAAGTCAGTTGCCCTCAACCTGGACATAAAAATATTGGTCGTAAGTGTAAGCCAAGAGGAGCTGAAACTTTTTTATAGTTGAGACAACCCAAAGGGGTTAAATATATAGAGATTACAATCATCTATACAAGGAAAATAATAAAATCAAAATCCTCTATATATAGAAACTAACTATACAAGGAATACTAACTATATAAGGTATGTGAGCCCGTCTAACATCCCCCCTCAAACTAATGCTGGTCATCGACAAGTAATAGTTTGCCAATTAGAAATGAATGACGTGCAGAAGTGAGGGACTTGGTGAGAATGTCAGCAATCTGATCACGGGATGTAACATGTGGAAGAGAAATGAGCCCAGACTGAAATTTCTCGCGGATAAAGTGACAGTCAACTTCAATATGCTTTGTCCATTCATGAAAAACCGGGTAGAGGCAATCTGAATGGCACTTAGATTATCAACATGGAGTGGAGTAGGATTCTGTAAAGGAATGCCCAAGTCGAAAAGAAGTCCACGTAACCAAACAAGCTCACTCACGTAACAGACATCGCCCAATACTCGGCTTCTATGCTTGATTTGGAAACAGTAGACTGTTTCTTACACTTCCAAGAGATGAGAGAAGTACCAAAAAAATACAGTAGCCAGTGGTTGTGTAGATCTACGTGTGAGAGCGTAACCGGCCCAATTAGCATCCGAATAAGCACGAAGGTCCAGAGTCACCGTAGAGGAGAAGAACAATAATCGATTTATAGTTCCACATAGGTATCGTAAGATGCGCAACACTGCAGTCATATGAAGAGTCCGAGGAGTAGAAACAAACTGACTGACGACTTGGATAGCGTAGGCAATATCAAGGCGAGTCATAGTTAAGTAAACTAGATTCCCAACTAAACGGTGGTATAAGTCGGGCTGTGCAAGTAGATCACCATCGTTACGGCCATATTGAACGTTAAGTTCTAAGGGAATTTGAACTGTCTTCTGATCCGTCAATAATGCTAAGGCAAGAGGATCATTGGTATATTTACGCTGGCTGACCAGGATTCCACGTTTAGAACGTGAAATTTCAAGCCCAAGAAAGTATGTGAGATGGCCGAGGTCTTTCATCTTGAAGGAGGATTACAGAACTTCCTTTAAAGCAGAGATGCCAGTAGCATCGCTACTAGTCAGAATTATGTCATCAACATAGACGAGAACAATGACAATGCCGCGAGCAGTGGTGCACAAAAATAAGGATGAGTCATGACTACTTTGAGTAAAGCCAGCACTTGTAACAACATCGTGAAAGCGCTGGAACCATGCCCGAGGTGCCTGTTTGAGGCCATACACGGCTTTCTTTAGGCGACATACCTTATTGTCAGGGATTAAAGAGCCAGGAGGAGGTTTCAAATATACTATTTCTTGGAGGTCTCCATAAAGAAAAACATTTTTCACATCCATCTTGGCCAAGAAAGAACAAAAGAGATTGCCAGAAGAGTACGAACAATTTTCATCTTGGCCACGAGAGCGAAAGTCTCATCATAATCAATTTCATATTCCTGTTTGTATCCCTGAGCGATAAGTCGAGCCTTGTATCGATCCAATGATCCATCAGACTTGAGCTTGACAGAATAAATCCATTTGCTACCAATTAGCTGTTGGTCAGCAGGTTGAGTGACAATGTCCCACGTATGATTATCATCCAATGCCGCAAGTTCTTCTGTCATAGCTTTCTTCCAACAATCATGAGTGGCTGCCTGAGAGTATGAAGTAGGAATAAAATAGTATCCAAAGTAGCATTCATGACAGACATAGAGCATATCAAGCGATCAGGCGCTCGATGTATACCATCGGAACGACGTAGTGAGGTAGGTTCATGATCTGCAACAGGTACAGTAGGTTCGGGTTGAGGAATAGGTGGTGGAGTTGTACGTAGTCGACGAGAGTAAACCTGCAACGGACGAGAGAGAGTACTCGAGGCAAAAGGAATATCAGGAAAGGTAGTTAGACCAGGAGATTTTGGGGCGTGCGGAGGAGGAAGAGATTAATGAAAGGCAATATGTTCAAGAAAAATAACATGTCGTGAAACCCGAACACGACGAGAAATCGGATCATAATATCGAAAACCCTTCTGAGTTTCTCCAAATCCCAAGTATATACATTTGATCGATTTTGGAGATAGTTTGTTACGCTCACGTGAAGCCAGGTGAACATAACAGACACAACAAAACACACAAAATGTGGAATATGTAAGAGATGAGCTGTTGAGAACAAAGTATGGAGATTTACTGTTCAGAACATTGATTGGCATCCGCTTAATCAAGTAGACTGAATGTAACATAGCTTCTGCCCAGAAAGAACTAGGAACACTCATAGCTGTCATCAGAGTGTTGGCAGCTTCAACAATATGACAATTTTTTTGTTCAGGTACCCCATTCTTTTGTGGAGTATCAGAACAGGTGGTCTGATGAATAATCCCATGACCCTGAAGAAATGTATGAAAATTGTTTGAAAGATATTCCCCCCCCCCCCCCCCGAGTCAGAACGGAGAGTTTGAACTGAAACTCGAAATTGAGTCTCCACCATAGAGTGAAATAGCTTGAAATTTTCAAAAACCTGTGACTTTGAGTGCAGGAAGTAAATCCAGTTGTAACATGTGAAATCATCAATGAATATAACATAGTATCGTAACCCAGAGAGAGACATAATTGGTGAAGGACCCCAGACATCTGTATGCATTAGTTCAAACATAGAAGATGATTTTGTAATACTTAAAGGAAAAGGAATACACTTACTTTTTAAAAGACAACAAGATGAACAAGAATAATCCAAATCTGTTTTATTAAGAGAAACGTTCCCTAACATGCCAAAAGAAAATAACTGAATTAACCAATCGGAATGTGGATGACCAAGACAAAAGTGTTACAGTTTCCACAATTTATTTGCCGAACAAATATCTGATAAAGATGGAGAAAAGAAACAATGAGCCGGAGTGACATATGGATCAAAGTCCAGCACGTATAGACGACCATGCCGCCTACCCATCCCAAGTACCTTCCCCGTTGTCAGATCCTGCACAAAACAACAGTTGGGAAGAAATATGACTAAGCAATTATTGGATGTGAGTTGACCAACTGAAATTAAATTGGAGGAGAGGTTAGGGACATGAAACACATCACGAAGGGTGAACTGGCGATAAGTAGAAAGAGAGAGTCAATGATCCAACGGACTGAATAGGTAGTCTAGTGCTATCCAAAGTAGAACTAGCCCGGTTTCTTATGTAGGGACGAATATCACGGAGATGGGATACAACACCAGTCACATGATTGGAAGCACTCGAATCGAAGAACCATGTAGAAGATGGGAAAATACCTAACATACTGGCCGCAGAAAGGGCCTGAAAGATTTGCTGGAGCATCTTAGGAGTCAAAGGTGATGAAAGACCTTTAACAGAAACAGTAGAGATAGAATTACTAACAGACGGCTCGGAAGAAATAGTGGTAACAGTAGCAGAAAGAGCACGACCACGGCTATAACTACGACCACCACGTCCACGGCCGAAAGAAGATGTATAGGCACGTGTATGGCAGTCCTGAATACAATGACCAGTCCGTCGACAATAAGCGCACCATTCTTTGCATTGAGCGACAACATGACCCACTTTGGTGCAGTCTCGACAAGTCAAAGGAGTGGAGTCACGTGTTGGTGTAGTGGTGGACACAGCAAGTACCATATCAGATAATCCCGGAGTTGAGGAAGGAAGAGAGAGAACTTTCAGTCGTTGTTCCTCAGCCAATAAATCATTAATAACCGAATTCAATGAAGGAGTCGGGCTACAGTTCAAGAGAGCAGCCCGACAATGCTCAAATTCCGGATGCAACTTCATAAGAAATTGTCGAACTTGCGCACTCTCGCGCATAATTTGGAATATCTTATAGTCATGAGGAAATATTGGATTCATCATAGCCATATCTGTCTAAATTATAGCAATTTTGGAGTAAAATGATTGAATATTGTCGTCACCCTGAGTAAGGTTAACGAGATCCTGTTCCAAGCGGTATAACCGGGCTGCATTACTCTGTTGATAAATTGTTTGGAGATGGTCCCACATTGCCTTAGCAGTGCGATGAGGTGTGAGGCCAACGACAATGGAACGATCGACTGAATCAAGGATCCAGGTAATAATTCGTCCATTGTTCATTTCCCAATCAGCTAATTTGTCGGCATCGGTGGAAGTGGGGATAGGAACAGATCCATCAATTAGTCCCCACAAACCACAACTCTTAAGGAAGTTCTGAAAATGGATGGCCCATAGAGAATAGTTGGTACCATCAAAACTACAACGTGGGGCCTCTTGATGTGATGAGTTCTTGTCCATTTAGTTGAAGTATTATAAAGCACCCAAGGAGTTGTAACAGAAGAAAGTTTTAGATGTACCGTACAACAACAGCAACAGCAACAACAACAGGTTCTGGATCTGGATCTGAATTGGGGTCATGATCTGGATCTGGTTCTGGATCTGGAGCGGGATGAATAGAGGGGCGCTGGAGCAGATCTGGATCTAGATTGGGACGAACAGAGGATTGGGACTAGAGTTGTACACGAGCAGACTATGGCTCGAGTACTCGCTCGACTCGACTCGGAATACTCGACTCGTACTCGACTCGCCTGAGTTAGAGCCGAGTACGAGCGGGTTTTCACTGCTCGTTTACATTACGAGTAGAGTACGAGTCTATCGGTACTCGACTCGTACTCGACTCGTACATGTGTATTATATAAACGCCCGAAAAAAAAAACCCTACCCCCACCCGTCATTTTCCCGTCCAGCACTCAACTCGCTCAAACCCTACCCCACCCCACCCGTCGTTTTCAAACCCTACTCGACCCCTTCCCTCCCAGCGAGCATTCAAAAATTTCTCTCCCTCTCCCAGAGCTCGTCGCTGCCACTCGTCCGGTGCCTCAGCTCTTCGCTGCCATCGCCCTGCCACGCAGCTGCCGCCTGCCGGTCGTCCCTCTTCTGCTCGCCCGGTAAGGCCTGGGGTGGATTTTTTATTTTTTGTTGCTAATATATAGTAGAAATTGCTAATATAATTGTGGGATTAAGATCGATGGAGGAGGATTGAACGCCCGGTCGGTACGATTGAACTAATATGGGCCTGTTTGGCCGGGCGAACTGGATGGGATTAGATCCAATTTTAGGGCGTGTTTGGCCGGGCGAACTGGATGGAATCCAATTTTAGGGCCTGTTTGGCCTGGCGAACTGGATGGGATCCAATTTTAGGGCCTGTTTGGCTGGACGAACTGGATGGGATATTGGGATTATATCCAATTTTAGGGCCTGTTTGGCCGGGCGAACGCCCAGTCGCCCACCATTAAAAACTTCTTGGGGCCCACTGACCACTGTACTGTTTACTTGCCTCCAATTTTAGGGCCTGTTTGGCCGGGCGAACGCCCAGTCGCCCACCATTAAAAACTTCCTGGGGCCCACTGACCACTGTACTGTTTACTTGCCTCCACCTCCAGTTTTAGGGCCTGTTTGGCCGGGCGAACGTCCAGTCGCCCACCATTAAAAACTTTTTGGGGCCCACTGACCACTGTACTGTTTACTTGCCTCCAATTTTAGGGCCTGTTTGGCCGGGCGAACGCCCAGTCGCCCCCCACTTTTAGGGCCTGTTTGGCCGGGCGTGTTTACTTAGATTTGGATATGCTTCAATTTTTTTGGCACACATTAAAATGAGAGGGCAAAATAGATAGATATACAATACATACATTGAATTGACTTAATTTACTTTATAAATGACAATTTACTTTTTACTTTGTTAGTGTTAAATGGCACCACATTAAGATGTCTTTGGCTTTTCATATGACATATTGTTAATTGTTATTAGTTAGTTATATGATAAATGTCAATTTCAGCATGCTCCTTTGTTTGCATAGATATGAATTATTTGTATTGTTCTAGTTGTAGACTTGTAGTATATAGGATAATCAGTTGCCCATTTGAAGATTTCTATGTTGCCAGACATAGATTCAGTGTGTTCTTGGATGCATAGAAATCGTTCAAATTGTCCCTTTTTGGACAGTTCAGGGTTAGATAGATTGTAATGTCTTCATTTATTTCAATTTAAATGCATATGCCTGTTCTGGTTTCGTCTCTCCTTTTTCTCTCTGGATATATTTCATGTATTTATTTTCGTCGTCAAATGTCCACACTTTGTGTTGATAATTGACATGAGAATCAAATACAAGATTAATATATTCTGGAGAGATAAGGGGAGATGCTGCCGGAATTTCGGCGTAGCATTTAAATTGGAAAATGAAGCATTACAATCCATCTAACTTTGAATGGGTGACTGATTTAGACAGTTAAGTAATTATTCCCGTTTAGCGGTCTAGCCGTCTAGCCATCTAGGACTAGGACCCTAGCCCCTAGGTATAGCCGTATAACATATCAAGAATTTTATTTTATAGATGGCTAGTCAAGACGAAAGCCCAAATACCCCTGGAATGGGTGCATCGGCCACATCTCCTCTAATAGTAGAGGGAGACACAGACACGTCAACCGCATGCAAAGGGAAGAAGAAGAGATCAGCAGTGTGGGATGATTTCGAAGACGTGACAGTTAACGGTGTACAGAAGATAAAGTGTAATAACTGCAAAGGGTTATTCAGCAAGATTCCAGGAGGATCTACGACACATCTAATTAGACATTTGAAGACGTGTCCTAAGAAAGCAAGACTCCCTCCTCCCGGCCAACAGACGTTGTCATTTACGAAGTCAGAAGGGGACGACTCCCAAGGCGTAGTGTCCACTCATAAGTTTGACAAGGAGAAGCTGAATGAGTGGTTTGCTAGATTAGTGATTTTGGAAGAAAAACCTTTCAGAATGATTGAAAGTAAAGGGTTTAGGGCTTTCTGTCAATTCCTTAACCCTCGGGTCGAGAATGTCTCCCGCGTCACAGTGCAGAGAGAAAGCATGAAGATGTACGTAAAGGAGAAGATGAAACTGAAAGAAGTTTTAGCTTCAGTGAACAGAATAGCTTTGACTTCTGATTTATGGACGGCGTCCAATCAAAGAAAAGGATACATTTCATTAACCGCTCACTATGTCGATAAGGATTGGAAACTATGCAAGAGAATTTTGAACTTCAAACACCTTCCTCCTCCACATACTGGTTTACTTATTTCAGATTGCATCTACAGTTGTCTAGAAGGCTGGGGCATTGAGAAGAAAATTTCAGCAATAACTTTAGACAATGCTTCAGCAAATGACAGTGTCATTTCATGCTTACGTAACCAGTTCAGGGCTACAGGAAATTTATTTTTTGAAGGAAAAATATTTCAGGTTAGATGTTGTGCCCATATTATAAATTTGATTGTACAAGAAGGGCTGAAAGCAATCGACGACACTATAGAGAACATAAGAGAAAGTGTGAAATATATAAGGGGGTCGCCATCAAGGCTGAGTGTATGGAATGACATCATCCAACGTTTGAATGTGCCATCTAAAAAAACGTTGAAGTTGGATGTCTGTACACGTTGGAACTCGACCTATGAAATGTTAGATGCGGCAATAGAATTACAGCTTGCATTTCCTGAATATGCGGCGCGTGACAGAACGTATTCTTGGTTGCCGAGCACAGATGATTGGGTCAAAGCACAACAAGTTCACACATTTCTCCAAGTTTTCTACGATTGCACGAAGATTTTTTCTGGGAATCAGTATCCAACCGCGAATCTGTTTCTTCCGTCTCTTTGGAAGATTAAGGATGCTCTGCAGAAAAATGCCAGTGCGGGTCCAGATTTCATACGTCAGATGACAGTTGGTATGAAGACGAAGTTCGATAAATACTGGCACGAATGTCATCTGTTGATGTCCTTGGCAGTTGTTCTTGATCCCCGTTGTAATATGGGATTGGTTAGCTTTATTTTCATGAAGCTTTATCCTACTGAAAGAGCGGCAGCAGAAACGTCTAAGGTTCGTGAAGCCCTTGAAGATCTATATAAATCGTACGTTAATACTTTACCTGCAGTGGGTGTTGAAGAAAGTAGAGATGCGGATATTTCTGTACCTGGTAATCCGGATGTGCTAAATGAATACATATCATATTTGGCACAAGCACGAATGGGAGTTGATACTAAGGAATCAGAGTTAGAAATGTACCTCAAGGAGTCAATCGTAGTGCGAGCTGAATTTGATGTGTTGGAATGGTGGAAGATGAGGGTTAATGAATCAAAATACCCTACATTATCTGTGATGGCACGGGACATATTATCAATACCAGTTTCAACAGTGGCATCAGAATCCGCATTCAGCACAGGGAGCAGGGTTGTGAGCAAGTATCGAAGCTCACTTTCGCCAAACACAGTTGAAGCATTGATTTGTACGCAAGATTGGTTGCGCCCGATATGGGGAGGAGATATGAATGATGATGATGAAGAAGAGGAGATTGAGATTCGTGATGAGTCTCTACCTACAGATCAGTAATTATTTTCGATTTTTCAATTTTTTTGGCTGAATGTTGAATGATCTGTAATATTATTTCACTGCAACTGCAAACACGAGGAATGTGGTTTGGAAGACTTTGAATCATTGATATTTATTTACATATGCCTGTTCATTTACTTTTATTTTTGAATTTTGATACATTTATATTGCTTTCTTTTGTTGCTATATCAAGTTCAATTTATTTATCAATATTCTGATTTTTTTATTAAAAATTGAATGTAGATATGTCGTCATCTGAGCCATCGACAAACATTTGGGACTATGCTTCCCTAGTTGAATCACCGCCACGGTCTGGAAAAACAAAGATTAAGTGTGGTTTGTGTGGCGCAAAGTTTGTGCACAAGACTAATCGTTTTCGCCTACACTTGTCATGTCGAGGTGGTGATGCAAAACCATGCCCCAATGCCCCTAAGGATGTCCAAATTCTTTTTCAAGCCCTGTTAGATTCGAATAGAAAGCCTTCCACTCCATCCAAACCTTCTGCTTCTGGATCTGGTACACAAATGACATCCACAAAAAATGTAGAGGAGGAAGCCAGATTAAAAGCTTTGGAGGAAGAACAATTCCAAATCGCCATAAAACGCAGTATGGAAGATGCTTCTAGACTTCAGCGATATTCGAGTCAAAGACAACACGATGTTGAAGCAGGGTCAAGTTACTCGTCGAGTACGACAAATAAGAAGAAGAAAAAGAGTAACAAATTGAAATTTCTGACTCGTCTCGGTGAATTTTATAGGGCATTGGGTACTACATACAATTCTTCACATAAAGCAAGTTTGAAAAATCTAGTTGAAAGTGTAGAAGAGCACGAAGGAAAAATCTCTTCACCTTCTGACTCAGAGGAAGTGAATCAATTTGTATATGAAAAAATAGATAGCAGTTCCGATGGATCAGATGACAATACAGGAACAGGAAGACACTCATCTTATAGAGGTTATTAGTTATAAATTGTCATTTTGAACAATGTAATGTAATTATGTAAATACGTTAATGTAATTATGTAATAATATGTGCATTTTATATATTTTATTGTTTCGTTTAACTTTTCAATTGACAATCGAATTGAAATTCAAATTAATTTCAATTTATAACTTGAACTTGGCTCAAAGCTCGAACTCGTTACTCGAAAACCCTACTCGAATTGGGCTCAAATTCAGACTCGGACTCGAACTCGCCTCGAAAACTCGCACTCGGTACTCAACTCGTGTGGTCGTACTCGGACTCGACTCGAAAACTCGGCCTCGACTCGACTCGTTTACTACTCGTACTCGGCTCGTACTCGGGCGAGTAGAGTACGAGCAGGGGGTCATGCTACTCGGCCGAGTAGAGCCCGAGTACGAGCAGCGGTCGGTAGTTAAGAGTCGAGTACGAGTAGGGCAATACTCGACTCGACTCGACTCGTGTACAGCTCTAATTGGGACCAACAACAACAGGTTCGGATCTAGATCTGGATTGGGACGACGCAGACGCTGAGGGACCGGACGATGCAGACGCAGGCGCAGACGCAGATGCAAACGCAAACGCAGAGGGTTCGAACAGCAACAAGGTTCAGACGAGCAGATCTGGAACAACAGATCTAGAATAGGGTTCAGACGAGCAGATCTGGAGCAGAGCGGTCGCCGGACGACGCAGCAGGGGCTGCCGGATGATGCAGGGGCGGTCGGACTAGCAGAGACAGTGGCCGGACGCAGCAGGGGTAGTGACCGGACGACGCAGGGGCGGTTTCGGATCAGGGAAGCTCTGATATCATGTAAGCCGAGAGGAGCTGAAGCTTTTCTGTATTTGATACAACCCAAATGGGTTGAATATATAGAGATTACAGTCATCTATACAAGGAAAATAATAAAATCAAAATCCTCTACATATGGAAACTAACTATACAAGGAATACTAGCTATATAAGGTATGTGAGCCTGTCTAATGGTAAGGGCCATATCTCTATAAGACAAGGGGGTCGGCTTAGTTTGTTGCAAGGAGGTCGCCTCAGTCCGTGGTTCCAACCCTGATGGGGGTTCCACCTCAGGTGAAGGGATGGGCTCCCGAGGCTCAAACTCTACAGATGGTGTGGACCTGGAATTGGAGCTACTACCCACTAACTCCTCTTGAAATAGGTTAGAGATAGTGGCCGCCCTAGAGTCCTCCCCGGAAGGCATAAAAAGAAAAAAAGTGAAAGAGGAATAGAAGAGAAAGGGAGATGGACTCTAGCGTACCGGAAAAAGCTCCGGCACAGGAACTTTAACTGGTAGACGCCGAGGAGAGAAGACTGTTGTGCTGAGGTGAAGACTAGACACTGGTCGGCAGAGCTCGGTCTTTGCAAAGCAAACAAATGAATAGAAAATGGAGATCAGAGTATTTATATAACTCCCCTGACAATGCATTTACTCCTACATGGTGCCACATGTCAACGTGAGAGCCTGAGGAGACACTTCTAATGATGCACCCCTCGACGTGGTAGTAAGGGATTCGTCCGAGTAAAATGTGACGGCCCAGGTGATAGTTGTCAAACTATGATTTGTCCATAATCTGAATGGTGATCTACCATCAATGCACTCCCCCTCGTATCTCGCGATAGTAATCATACTTATTCGATTTCTGCGTCGGGTGTTGAATTTTTAACTCTCGCGTTAACTCTCGCGTTCACCAACAAACGACAAACCTAGGCTCGATTTAAAATTAAAAAAAGATCGACCTGCTTTAAACTTAAAATTAGATTCTCACACTTTTAAATCAGTTTAGTCTTTTACTTCTTGAAAGTGAGTGACGATTGTTGTGGGAAAACCAAACGGGTCCACTATATTAGAAGGATAACCAATTATGAGAGAGATGTCTCGAAGTTGAAACGACTAGAAGACTAGGATGGGCTTCTATTTCGAGCTGATAAAGCACATAGTTTGGAAGATATAGCAAGTGACTCTCCCGATGAAGAGATGAGCCCTGAGCCAACCTCGAGCTGAGCTGTTTGAGGACAAAACTCAGTAGGGGAGAATCATCTCCCGAGCTAACCAAATCGACAATGGCTAGAGGCGGGACCGAAAATCCAGAGAGAATCCCACCTCAAATCAATAAAATGAAATATTCATAATGATCCTACCTAAATATTACGCCGACCGAGGCGGGCTCAGCGTTATTTTTTGGAGTAGATTTCCATTCAAATAAAGACCTTTTAGCGAATCTAGCAAATCCCACGGGGATATGCAGACATTAAAACCGATTAAGTAGCTTATAAGTAGAGTTGTTGCAATTAAAGAGAAGTAAGCGAATAAACCCATGCTCAAGCCTTTAATCTAAGTTTACCATCCTAAAGCACTGGAGGGTCCATGGCCGTCATCAGCTCCCCCATTGTCTACATCTTCCTATTTCTTTATAGGTCCATCAATAGATGTACCTCCAGAATTAATCACATCTATTCAACCACATTTAAGGGGCAACAACTTTCATCGCGATAAGAAGTCTTCAATGATGAGCATTCAATCACCGCTATTTCCTGTGGCATGGGACACTACATATATGCTGCATCATGGAAGCGTCGTTGTAGCCCAACATTTCCTAGTTGGGTGGGAAGTGGATTGGTACCGTGGAGTCCGTTGTGGATGTACGTGTCTTATCCATGCCCTCCAATCCTTTTTTTTCGAGCTCATTTAAGAGCATAAGCCTAAGATAGAAGTATATCCAAAGCTCAAGTACACACCACCAGAAACGTTGAGAATAGTGATGTCCACCCTTGAAACCTTCACAGGGCTCATAGTGATGATCATTTGCCATCATCTTTCACAAGATCACACAAACATGGATGAAAGTAAAACATAAAAATCAGCTTGATGGGCATTCAATTCACATTCCAGTGATGTGGTCTGCCTGAGTTTACTAGACTTGCTCAGTACATAGTCCGCTTCCCCATCTGTGTGGGACACGGATGGCGTCCTATCCCCATTCTCTAGCCACGACCCGGGCATGTGTATCTATCCCTTCTCTCATGGGTCCTACAATGTCTCTACCCACGATCCGCGCAGATTTATCTGTCCCTTCTCTCGTACCATTGTAAGGTACGTGAACGAAAATAAGTTAGAGCCTGGTTGGACAGTTGCATTAGGTGGGATTAAAGTGGATGGAATTGTAAAAGTTACAATAAATGCATGTGCAAGGTATTGTCCCTCGATTGAATTTATCCTATTAGAAATGTTTTTTAATACTATGTTTGAAATGTATGTATTAAGAAATAAATTGTAAAATTTCATTTGAATTGATTGTGAATAAAAAATCTATCATTCCTGACATTAATAATTTCATCTCACACTTTCCAACATAAGGCTCATTTTTCAAGCATATATGGTTAATTTTAATTTAATCTTACGCTCCTTTCAAACATGTCATTTCAAATTTCAAAATAGAATTAGTAATGCAATCTCGTTTAGTACAACTGTTCAAACATGCCATTAGGATATGGGAACGAAAATAAGTTAGATCCAATGGTGAAGTGGACCATACCAGAGGTGACTCTGCATTTAATGCTGTGTATACAACATGACCTAAGCCTAATATTTGGTGTGGTACACTTGAGCGTTGGATCTGACTCATTTATGTAAGCAAACGTTGAAATGATAAGAGAGAAGGGAAGGACGGCGTGTATAAACAGATACATCACGGTGGACTCATCCACAGAACTGCCCGTTCGTTGCTAGAGACGGGCGGGGTACGCGTACATCTGTGCTGTAGCTATTCGCCATCTTTGGGTGTTCTACCCAACCGTTTATTTTCAAGCTACTAATCCAAGGGATAGGATCATCTAATCTTGGTTAAATTTTAGCTCCTCTCCATCCATTCTAGGATACTTCAAATCAACGGATCGGATCACCAAACCACTGTACCATCTGTAAAAACTGGCCCATCAGGAGCTTATAAAGTTTCTCCACTTTCAAACTCCTTCCATCTTCTTGATATTTGTGTCCTGAAAATTCATAATTTCAGTGCAAAAACTCCTCTTTGCAGTGCATGCACACGTCCACAAAAGCAATCCTGCTTTCCATTCAATTCAATGGCTGTAAAAGGCTGAAGACAGACAGAAAGATAGAGAGAGAGAGAGAGAGAGCGAGACAGAGGGATATCATTTATCGTTGGAAGCTTCACTGTGTGGGGCCCACCTGCATTCAATTTCCCACCATCTCGTCACCACAACTAATTTACTAACTACTCCCCAACTGTAAATTCTCCTTCCCACACATTGCATTTGCTTTTATTTTCAATCTCTGTTTCTCATTCTCTCTCTTTCTCTCTCTTTTATCTCGTCTTCTTCTTTTTTCTTTCTTTAAATGCATTTGGTTTGTTTGCTATTACAGATAAATTGATTGGGAGATTAGGGTTTTATAGGGGGGTTTTGGTAGTGATGGGGATTATTTCATTGGTGACTGGAATGCCTGGTGCAAGTGGTTTTGGATCTGCTTCAACTGCTGAGCAGGTTACTGAGGGTGTTGATGCAAGCAATCTCACTGCTATTGTTACAGGTTGGTGTTCTTTTCTTTCTTTCTTCCTTTCTTTCCTTGGTCTTATTTTTTTCCTTCTGATATGGGTTTTGTGTATGTTTCATGGTTTTGAATTTTGATCTTAGTGTTTCTTGTTGTTGATGTTGTTGTTATCTGGGTATTTTTTATAATTTCTGATTTTTTTTAAAAAAATTATTTGGTTTTGATTATGCTTTTGCTTGAGGTTTAGAGTGCTCTTTGTTTAGTTGTTGTTGTTGTTATCTGGGCCTTATATATATATATATATATATATATATATATATATATATATATATATATATATATATATATAATTTCTGATTTTTTAAAAATGTATATGGTTTTGATTATGGTTTGCCCGAGATTTAGAGTGCTCTCTTTCTTCTTCTTCTTCTTCTTCTTCTTCTTCTTCTTCTTCTTTTTTCCTCTAATGATGGTTTTTTGGCGTATTTTACAAGGTTTTGATTGATGGCATTGTCCTTGCATGTAATTGGAATCGTGTTTTCCTTGTTCTATATGTATGGTGATTGGTGTGTATTCTAGCCGTGAGTTCCAACAAGTGGTCCCACTCCCATGTTTGGTGATGCAGATTGTTTATCTGATGGGGCCCACAGTGGGTGGACCATGCCCCTAAAATCTACCCAACAGGACAATCCTACCCATTGGATCGATCTCCTATGATAGTAATGTTCCATACTCAACACAAGAAGGCTGAATTGGATGGCTAATGAGATCTTCTAATCTAGACCTTTGGGCATGGTCCACCCATTCATACACTGTAGGGCCATAAGGGGAACTAAAAATGGGCCCCACTTGTTGGGACTCCAGCCTGTATTTGGGTTTTTATTCTCTTTTCATGGTTACTGATCTGAGTTTTTCTATATCTTGCATGGCTTTTCTTGGTTGTTGGAATTCTTTTCTTGTTTCTGTTTTGGAGTTTTTTTGTTAAATGGGTTTTTTTTTTTTCATTGATAGTGAAATGTAACTGATTTTTTATTCCTTTGATTTTTATTTTTTTTTCATTGATCTGCCTATGCTTTGGGATTTTTGTATTCTTAGCTGTGTTTGTGCATTTCTGAGATTCTGTTCTTGAATCTGATTTGGGTTTGTTGTACTGGTCTTTTTTGAAAAAATAAAAAATCATGAGATCCATACAATTCACTGCACATGTTCGCCATGGCACATGCATGTGTTCCAAATCCAGGCCATTTCTCAGGCTGGGTTGAACTTGCCCTTGCCCTGGCTAAAAAAATGAGGCTGTTCCACTCTCAGGCCTCAATTGTATTTCGAGTATGTTGGTCGAAGGCCAGTGGGGCCCACTCGTGAGCAATCACTAGTGGGTGGGTCCCATTTGGTTTGACTCTTTCCGCTGCGTTCTTTCCTTTCAGTTGAATAGTTTTAGATAATAGTGGTGTCTTTTTTCTCTAAGCATCCATTTTTCTCTACACATGTGACCCACCTTGTGGGCAGACTGCCCTGGATTTTGGTCCACAGTGCATAATTCAGAGGCCCCACCCAATGAATAGTTTTTATCTCTCACATGTGTGCCACATTTGTGCGTGTGCTGCAAATCACCCCTTCAATCACACTTCTCAATTTTCTATTGATGGTATTTGGTTCTCTAGTCTGTTTCGGGCAGTGGTGGAATCCTACAATGGTTTGCACCCCATGAAGTGTGTGCGAAACATCTCAAACATGTAGGTGACTGATGTAGGGATGGCCATGATGAGGTCGAGCACCATCTTCCTTAGGGGTCATAACTACAAATCCACGAAGCTGCTCTAGACTCCTCATAGAGACTTCTCGAATCCACCAGGAAAATGCAAGAAAACAGAAATAATATTCATGAAAATTTGTAAATTGATTGATTGCCGAAATAAACGAGTCTACAACCCTTTAAATAGGGATACCAAGCCTGGGAAGAAGTTTCGGAATTAAACTACAACTAAAACTCCCTAAAATTCGTAACTTACCATAAATACTAAATTTACTATTTATAGTAAGTGTCCTATGTGGCTTAACCTTGTTATTCTCCTAGTTTTTCTAAACACTTCTCATGTTGGGCACAACTCCTCAAGCCCAATCGGATGAAGAGTTACAATCAACCCAAAACTTACTAAAAATAGTAAAAACGGAAATGAAATTGATTTTCAACCGTCAATCTGATGGAATCCCGCAAACTCGGCGTGGGCAACCCCAAAATATGCCTGTTTGAAGGTTCTGACGGTCTTGATGACTTTTGCCTCCGATCAGGGTCCATCTTGGACATGAAAGTGTCCGCGACCCGCTCTACATCAGTGACACTAGTGAACAGTGATCAGGACCATCTTGTTAATGGCCCATGTTGAAAAATTGGGTGATTGGGCTTCCGTAATGTAAACCGGCTGCAAATGGACCCGCAAAATTCAAAGATTGATCAACGGTCCACATTCAACAGGAAAAACTCGTAAAGACTAGATGGTCGGGTCATTTCCACCACAGGCCCAACCACATTGTGCCCCACCAGATCAATCATCTTGATCACCATGCACATCTGCCACGAGCATGGCGGGGATAGCACTTCATAGAAATTATAGTTTTTCCCCATTTTATATGAATGTCCTTTTTTCCAGAAGTGTTTTGGTCTTGATTTAGTAATGAATTATTTTCCTTGTTGCTGATGTCGGTCCTTTTGTATCTATATTGATTTTATTATTATTATTATTATTTTTTACTTTATGTCCACCGTTTGCTTCTTTATTTCATTCCTGATGTATGCCTAATTCCAGAGGCCCATCTTCAAGCTCCAAACACAAACACACCACACATTACATGTGTTTAGGATCCAGTATGTTCTTAAGATGGTCCTTTTATCAGGTGGACCACACATTTATGAAGAAGTGGACAATTGGGAAAATGATAACCAACAGTCTACATTCAATGAGCATATGTTGCTCTCCTGATCAGTGGGCCGCTCTGATTTTTTTGGATAAGACACAAGAACCATGGGGACCACCATATAAATGTCCCTGTTCCTGCGCACATGTGCCACCCTGGGAATGGAATTCCAGTTTGGGATTTTCTTTAGGAATATTTTTCAACAGTTTTGAACTGATGGAATTCTAGCAATCCTCTCCACCTTTTAAGCATGGATAATGTCCATTGTGATCCCCACTATTAATCTAGCAGCTACTACATGGACAGGCCATAGTCGAAAATTCCATGATGGTTGGACTAAATCATTGCATAAGTATAGAAATTGACAGGAAAAAAAATGACCAAAAAGGTGGGCCATTGTAGTAAAAATATGACAGCTATGATCATACAATCACTGTGATTTTTTGGCTATGGCTAACAACCAAATCAATGGTCCAAATCACCCCTAGCGAGAAGCTTTTCCTTTTTCTTACATATTTTACTACAATTCGTATGACAAAGAAGATGAGAATTCAATAGATTCAAGAAACTCACATGCCCAATTTGAAAATTCAGTGTCAATTAGATGAATGGTTTTGGAATGGTTGATTTGCTTTTGTTGTTTGCATGAGACCTTTTGCTAGATGTTTGCTACCATTTGTTGTTTTCTACTTTTAGGGTGCATTTGGATTTACATTTGAATTGAATTGTCATTACTAGGCCTTTCAAAAGAAAAAAAAAAGAAAAAGAAAAAAAAGAATTGCCATTACTAATCTAAAGAGCAAACTTGGATTTCCTTCTAACCATTTATGTTGAGGGACCATGCTCCAGTTTACAATGTGTTTTCTTCAAGTTGGACTTGAAACGAATGCATCTGCAATTCAAGGGCTAAATTCTCATTATGAATACTAGGAAAGGTCATTGTCTTTCGACATTCCTCTCAGTTAAACTGGATTTTTGCAACGCATTTCACTTGTGCACCCAAACACAGCCTCAGTCATCAAAAGCAGTAGGAAGTGGGAGCGGCTGCAAAAGGTAGAAAAGGAGCTATTTTATTATTTGAAGAGCCTAGAAATAACAAGATATCAAAGGCAAACAGCAACGTAAGTGCCAATTAAAAAAAGCACCCGAAAATGGAATATTCATGCAACTATAGAAATGATGGAAATGATAGAGTAGAGCCTGCTGAACCATAATAAGGTAGGGCACCAATCAGAGAGGGGCAAGTGGAATCCAAAAGCAGTTAAAAAAAAAAAAATCTGATTTCTTTTGAAAGTGCTTTTAGAATGCCACATGGCATACACTGATTGATGCTCCAATTTATTACTGTTCAACCGGCTCTAATGTATCATTCCCCTTATTTGGCTGGTGGTCAGTTTTAGCACATGGTCACTGGCTGACCCTTTGGTGGTGTAGAGAAGGAACCTGGGTTCTGGTGGCATCTTACTGTTATCCTTTTACCTATCTGCTCTTTTAGTGTTTTGTTCTTCGAATTCATCAATTTGTGGATATCATTCTACTTTGAGATGCTAGGTCTTGATGTGATGTTCTGTTTCTAGCTTTTCTAGGCCATCGATGTCCTTCAAATGCATATGGCAGTACCCGGCTGTAACGGGTTGCTGACCATTGATAAGTGGCTACATGTCTGTGACCTTCATCGGATTAGCTGGCGATGCCTTTTTCTTTTCTTTGTTTTTCAATTATTTTATGTCAAGGGGAGGTTTCCGCCTGAAGTAGTTAGCAATACCAACATCATAGACAATGTTGTTTCTAGTTTTAATCAGGTAGATAATTCTCAAACAAGTCCTTTATTCGGGAGAATCATTGAATGCTTTCCAATATCAGTATTTGGGTTTGGCTCCCAAATACTCTTTTTCCCGCTAAGGGATCGTTTGTTTGCAAGGATTTTGGGGGAAATGGATTCAAAATCCAAATCACCCTTTATTAAGGACGTTTGAAGGGCCATTTTGGAATCCTCCCAAATTGTTGTTGTGCAAAATGCAAGGATTGAAATCCTCCTCTTTTAGACTACACTTGCGCATGGCACTAGGTATACATGCACCAAAAAAATTGTACACCTGGTAGGTTAGCTCATTCCAAACCAACTGAAGTGTTGAGCCTTTGTTGCTAACTTACAGTCTCAAGATCATATTGGTTATGTTGGAAAATTTGAGACAAATTACATCATCAAGTTCATTTTCATGTGAATATACATAATATAATTTCTAAGTTAAATCCAAGCTGCCAAATGCAACTTCTGAATTTCACAATATTTGAACTCCAAGCTACCAAAAAGACCTAAAAGAGAATCCTTGAGATTTTGATTCGAAATCTCATGAAATCCAAGCTACCAAACAACCCTAAATGATGTATTTGCATTAAGAGGAAATGCCGTTGTTGAAAATAACAGCTTCTTTATGAAGCAGGTATTTCAAATCCCCCAAACCTTTGTAAGATGTAAGGCTACAAAGCGAAGTATTTATGTTATTAGGGCAGTCTAGAGTTTGTTTAGGCTGCATTTGATTGCACCAAATATCATGATATTTCATGTTTAATCAGTATAATTTGGTGCCAAATTTTATGATATTTCATGAAATTTGGTGCAACCAAACACACCCTTAATCATTTGGATGTTTTATCATGCCATATCTATGACTGGATAATTGAATGGTGCCCCAGCAAACATACAACTTGCTGATATTTTATTCTGTACATTTGGGCCCATGGTTCAGTAGTCCATACTTGACCGGATGGACCCTGCCATGGACAGGGGATGGCCCCATATTGGAATATCCTAACATTTGATCTTTGGCCTTTTCTCTATTCGATATGGACCCGGATTATTCTCTCTCTTGCCTCTTTGTAGGCTACTGATCAATGGATTACGATATTCCAGTACGGACATTTTGGGGCATCTCCTTACACGGTGTTCCCATCAATTGATTATCTAGATTAATAAATCATGGGCTCAATGCACATGGAATGAGAGCATCTGCAAACCGTATGTTTGTCGAGGCTAAGAAGTCAGAATCGTATAATACCGGTCTGTTGGTTTTTTGCATCCAGTGATGTTTTTTAACAGAAGGAAAAAGTGCAAGTGTCTTAGTGTATTGATTAGTGCATGTTATTCAATCTCAAAATGCCATTTCTACTTCATTTAAATATGACCGAACCATTTTCAAATCAAAACGATAATGTGGTCCAGGAGGAGCAAGTGGAATTGGCACAGAGACGGTGAGAGTCTTGGCTCTCCGTGGGGCACATGTCATTATTGCGGCAAGGAACCTCGATGCTGCAAATGACGCAAAGCAGCTCATTCTCAAGGACAATGCAGCTGCACGTGTGGATATCTTGAAGCTTGACCTTTCATCGTTGAAGTCTGTCAGGGCATTTGTAGATAATTTCAATGCGATGGATCTCCCTCTCAACATCTTAATGTAATCTCTCTTCCCCTCTCTTTATCATCAGAATGTGCCAAATTTCATTCGGGTCTTCTATTCATAGGGCTGCATTTGGATGATTTATTGAGTTGACTAATCATTTTCGTAGAGAGGTAATGACCAACTTGTGGTTACCTTAGGTTGACGTTGCCCTCAAAATCATAGTTAAGATTTTTATTATTATTATTATTATTATTATTATTTTATATATATATATATATATATATATATATATATATATATATGCTTGAATATTGAATACTAAGGTAATTGCAATTTGGTGATCTGAACTTACATTGTACTAATTATTGGAATTCAATTCAATAATGCAGCCAAACACAGCCTATGGAAGGTTGTATCATGTTTGCTTCACGTGGTGTAAAACGCGGTTGTTGCAATGTGTATTTTATCAATGTTGTTCTTTACACGGACCTGGACTTTTAGTATATCTTGTTTGGGTGGAATGTGTTCTTTGTTTCTAAACCAAAAGCCTATTTCCCTACTTTTCAGAAACAACGCCGGTGTAATGTTTTGCCCTTATCAACTCTCACAGGATGGGATAGAGATGCAATTTGCAACAAATCATCTTGGTAAGTGTCTATTCAAACTCTGTTCTTATGCATGTCATTCCAGGTATTAATGAAATGAAAAAAAAAAAGTAATCAGATTAAGATCTGTAAGGGTATAAAATAAGAAGTGTGCTAGCCTGACTACACATAGTCACATGGTGGCGTGCCAACAACTAACCAAGCACCATGTGGGGGAGAATTTGCATCAGATCCACCTGTCCATCAGGTGTGCGGCCACATTTTCACCATGGGTCCTGAAAATCAGTCCAGTACAAGACTTCGGTGGGCCACATTGTAGGGAAAGGTGTAAAATCATTCCTAAAAACTCTAAATTCACATGTTGTGGCCCATGACTCATGGAATGACCTGATTTTCAGGGAATCCATTCATCCCGTTGTCACGCGTCATGGGAGTGAATTGAATGGCATACACACACCACAGTGGACCCCACACTCAATTTAGACAATTTTAATGGTGGGATTTCCCATCTCAATTGTTGCCCATGGTGTAACCCACCACGTGTGTTTCGAGTCTTCTTGATTTTGGGACCCACTCCAAACACAGGGTGGCACCCCTAATGGATGGGGTGGATCTCATCCACATGGAGTCCTTCATCCAAGGAAGCAAATAGCCATACTCCCACATGACTACACACAGCCACACAAGTGTTTTTGATGAAATTAACGGGAATTATATGATATGTGACCTGAGGATATGAATTTATCCTTGTATCATTAGGTTGTATGAGTGTGGCCCATTGTACAGTCATCTAGATTGATCGGTTGGGCTCGACAATGGCTCGACAATGTCCGAAAAGTCTCCTCCATGGAACAAATGTGATCCTTTGATTCATGGCCTATGAATAGACATTTGAGAAAAGAAATGAAGCCCTAGTCCACATTCAACATGAGATAAATTCTCAGTGTGCGGTCCACCCATGGTGGGGCCCATCAGATCAACAGTCTGGATCACTGAACCGGGGACCTCTACTTGTATACATTGAGGATTTGAAGATGCTATGCATAGCCTCAGGTCAATGATCATATTCTTCTTCACAGAATCAAAACTTACAAAGATGCATCAGTTCAAGAAAAAAGAGATGGACATTCCATTGCAAAATCAATCTGTTCCTCCTCTTCATGTCAGGTCATTTCCACCTGACGAATCTTCTACTTGAAAAAATGAAACAAACGGCTGGAGTAACTGGGATTGAGGGAAGGATAGTGAATTTGTCATCCATAGCACATCTTCATACTTACGAAGAAGGGATACGGTTTGATGGGATGAACGATCAGGCCGGGTATGTCTGTTCTGAAGAGTTTCCCCTTTCTGAAATAAATTATTCTGGTGCGCTGTATCGGAAAAACGAATTTATTTCTGCATTACATTTCTTGAAGTAAATGGTGGGACTCAGAAACTGAAAGTCTGAACTTTTTGTTCTTTTATCAGATATTCTGACAAGAAGGCATATGGGCAATCCAAATTATCAAACATATTGCATGCCAATGAGCTGTCTCGACGTTTTAAGGTGACCGATGCTTCCTTTAGTTCACAGAACCATTTTAGTAGTCCACGATAACTATGCTTCTTACAATTTTCAGTTGGGGACTGATGCAAAGACATTGGTGGGTCCAGGGCTACAAGCAATTGGAGCCTGTGGACGACCTCTCTTTACGGATGCATTCGGTTGCACCAAATATCATGAAATTTCATGATATTTGGTGCATCCAAATGCACCCTTCAGTTTTCCATTCATCAATATATTCTCATTACCTTTGATTGTTGAATGTGGAGAGAATACTACTTATGCAATTTTCTAGATTCTACTAAGCATACTTTCTATGTATTGAAAACCAGGAGGAAGGTGTGAACATTACAGCGAATTCCGTTCACCCGGGGCTGATAATGACAAATCTGATGAGACACTCTTTCCTTCTAATGAGTATGTTTTCCAGCTGAGGAATATTAAGCCAAGTCTGGCAACCAGGTAAACCTTACCTATTCTTGTGAGAATTGGTCAAGTACCCCGTCCTATAGGGGCACTTTGGGCATATGGGAAAGTTGGGAACAATACCCAAGTGGGTATTTGGCCAATAATCATTTGGACCGGGTGAGGTTTTCCTAGATGTGACTGGGCTTAGAATTCCTATCTCTAGCTTCTCTTATTCATAGGGGTGTACATCGAGTCGAGCTGGCCTCAACTCGACTCGGCTCGGCCACTGGCTGACCTCAGCTCGAACTCGGCTCGGCTCGGTTCGGTCAGCAACTCGAGCCAGCTTGGGCCGAGTTCAAGTCAAGATCGAGTGAAGTTCGTCATTGAGGCATTTCCACATACACCTGGACTGCACCTTCAAAATACCTCTATATGTGAAACAGAAGCAATGGTTTTACAGGTATTTTATCAAACACCTTCTAAACAACATAAAAACCAAGAAAACCCAAGAAAAAAGGGTATTTGTTTCACGTACATAACTTCCTTGCCACCGGCCACACTTCGTTGAGTCATTTTATCAAACACTTGGTGAGCAACATCGATGGCAAAGTAACTGAGTCACCGAATTGGTTCGATCCGAGTTCGATTCGAGCTGGATTCGAGCTAGATTCAAGTTGAGCTGGGGCCTGCTCAAACTCATTTTCGAGCTCAAAAAATCAGCTCAACTCGGCTCGAACTCAGCTTCGAACCGAGTCAAATCGAGCTTTTTCGAGTCGAGTCGAGAGAGCTAACCGAGCTAGCTCAGTTCGTGTACACCCCTACTTATTCATATTTGCTTGTGCGTGTTTGGATTGGTGGAAAAAAATTGAAACCCGTGGAAGTGAAATCAATTTCTAGAGATGTGATTTTTTTTCTTGATTGCGAAAACAGAATTAGACATGAAATCAATTTCCACTTCCACAGTTTTCCTCAAAAAAAGAAAAAGAAAAAGGTAAAACCATTTCTAGGAAAACCTGTTAATACTAGATTTACACTATAGCCAATGTTTTAAATATCGACGACATCGGTCGATATATCCTACGATATGTCTTCTATCACACCTGTGCAATACGAAACGCACGAGTAGTCCGATATATCCCACGTGTTCGATCTGGTGAGCATTTTCAATTTTTGATCATTTTTTTTAATTGAAATTATATTAAATCAGTGTCAAATGGTTACAAATTCATTGGTTCTTCATGTTTTGCATGAAAAATCATGGACTTGGTTCTTTGATTTCAATATCCATTGGTTCTTCATGTTCTCCATGTTTTTTTTTTTTGAAAATTTCCTTCAACCAACTGTCAATTGAGATTAATTTCGAAGTATTTAGGAGTATTTGATGAAATGATCATCGCACAATGTTGCACTCCAAACATGAAATCAAGCATGTACGACAACCAATCTACTGATTTGTCAAGTCCTTGTTAATTTTCGAAAAATAAAAATAAATTTTAATTAAAAAATTAATTTAAAAAATATTAAAATATTATTATTTTTAAATTTCCCTTCAACTAGCTGTCAATTAAGACTAATTTCAATGTAGGGGTGTTTGATGAAATGATCATCACATACACTCAAATGTTAGTTCAGTTGGACAACGCATAGCTTAAGACCCTATACAAAGGAAACCTATTATGTGCACTTATTTTTTGAGATGTTATTATTTAAAATGCGTATTAAGGTTTTTTTCAACAATCCTGAAGTTTCATTCAAAAATTCAACCATTTTCCCAATATTTCCCCACATTTTCCAAAAAATGCGATAAATTACCCAATACAAACGATATATCCTATGTGATAACCGATACATATTTGTATCCCAAGGATGCGATACATAACCAATATTCTGAACACTGACTATAACTAGAGACATTTCTTGCCTTTTGGCTATTGAACTTCGAATATTTCCATGGAATTCATGTGTGCTTAAACAAATAGGTTAACGTGGATTCTTTTCCACGCATTTCCCCTTGCTCATATATGAAATTTGGTTTTCCATATTCACGTTTTGGTTTCCACCAATCCAAACAGCTTCAATTACGTATGAAAGCATATGGACAGCTTCAACTATCTAAGACTTTCTACTTCTCGCAGAGTTTCTGAAGGTGTTCACATATATGTTCTGGAAAAATGTACCACAGGTATGTGATCTTATGCTCAATAACATTAGTGATTAGTCTAACTACAAAAGCAGGTGGCTCTTTCCATGAAATCATGTAGACACCCTTGATTATCCAAAATTAGTATAAAAAAGGGTGCATGATTCTTAAATTGTACCGGCAGTCTGCTGCTGTTCATGATCCGCTTCTTGGGTTTCTTGGGCACATTTTGAAAATCATCCCGTTTTGCAAAAAACCAACACAATTCCAATTGACCTGCTTTGGTAAATGATGCATAGCCCAAACCATCTGATTTCGCGCCTACCATTTCCTTTTTATCCAAAATTCAATGGCCACCAATTGGATGGCTAGGATGATAAGGTCAATGTGACCTTTTGGAGTGTGCTCCATCCTCTGTAGGGCCCATGACTTAGTCTGGATCGACATGCATGTAGATGATGTATATGGTGGATGAGTTGCCACAACTTTGTGAGTTGTGCCAAACATATATTTTAGCCCTCTTTCCAGAATAGTTAGCTAGCGGAATCTATGATGCATGTATGACAGATGTTGACTACAAGCTGTGGACGCAGTAATTGAAAAGGCTATCTGATCCACTGATCCACACCATATAATAGACATGAGAACAAGATATACTGTGATCTTTCAGATGCAAATTGGTACACTAATTGAGCTCTCTCCTGAACTAAGAAGTGACATAATAATCCGGGCATGAAAATCCAATGCCATGTTTCGTCTCAAATCTGGAGGGAACTTAAGGATAAATATGTGCTCAAAAAAAAATATAAATAAATAAATAAAAATTGTTCCAAGGTGACAATCCTAAAATTCCATAGTTGATCATGTCATATTCTCATATTCTAAATATCTCCTTTGTTGGGACCACAAGAAAAATGTGGACCTTTTTTTTTTCTTGTCCTTTTTTCAACATTATGGAAATCTGCAGTTTCCAGTCTCAAATATGAAAGAAGAAGCAGAAGCCTACCCTTCATTGAACATGCAAGTTCGTAGTTTGGAAGTCAGCATTTTGTGATTTACATGTTTTTCAGATGAGTGCAACCAGTTTGGGAAGGTGGAAAACCTTGGAAAAGAGTATGAACTCTCCTGATGTGACAGTTCCTCTATTTGAGAAACTAAAAAAGAGGAGGAAACCAATTTCCTTCTTGGAGATTTTTCTCCAAAAAAAAAAAAAAAAAAAA
Organism: Magnolia officinalis; assembly: GCA_021015155.1. Taxonomy (NCBI): domain Eukaryota; kingdom Viridiplantae; phylum Streptophyta; class Magnoliopsida; order Magnoliales; family Magnoliaceae; genus Magnolia; species Magnolia officinalis. The sequence continues at coordinate 23,393 of JAJHSJ010001261.1, read as the reverse complement.
AAAACACAGAAAAAGAAAAGAAAAGACGGTAAAACCATTTCCTAAGAAGAAGAAACAAATTTATTTATTTTGGTTAAACCTAGATTTTCACAGTTACAAGAGAGCTCTTACTTTTTTGGCCTTTTGAACTTCTAAGGAAAACAACACTAAAAACAAAACAACAGAATAACTGTTGGATTCTGCAGTTTTCCATTTGCTGAGGATTTTTTTTTTTTTTTTGAAAGATAACTTTGATTAAAATCAGAACAAAAGAAAGAGAAAAAGAAAAGATACAAAAGGGAGTAGCAGCTCTGCTGAGAGGGCAGAACGAGCTACACGCCAAGAAAAAGAAGATCGTAGTCCTTTAGGGACTCTACATGCACAGCCCATTCTAAGATTAAACTTTTAGCTCTAGAGGAGACAACACCAGCTGAGTTTGCGGTGTCCCTGAAGCATCTGCAATTCCTTTCCTCCCAAACGGACCACCATATAGCAAGAAGGGCCATTCTCCACAACCTAGATCGCAGCTTGCCTAATTTAGCCCCATGCCAAGCATAAAAGAGAGAGACAACTGAGTCAGGGGAGCACCAGCTAATACTAAAACGGGTACAGAACTCGTCCCAAATGGACGAAATGAAGGGGCAATGGAGCAAAAGATGATCCATCTTCCGACTTCATGCAGCACAAACATATGTTAACGAGACACATCCCTTTCTTCCATAGATTATCCACCGTCAAAATCCTCTTCTTACTAACCAACCAACCAAAGACAATGATCTTGGGCGGGGCCGAATACTTCCAGATTTGCTTGCAATGGGAATTGTGGATCGAAGGAGCTCGGTCCAGCCATTTGCTGAGGATTTTCCATTTCCACTTTTTGGAATTCTTCCTATACAAACAAGCTGTTGTGATGAGAGTAAATCAAGGATGCTCACGAAAATCCATCGACATAATCAAAATCATTCGGTCCATATAGATTGGAGCAAAAATGGTAATGATGCATTCTAGGCACATTTTGGAGAGCTGGGGTCATCCAATAAATCTGGAATTATTGGAAGAAATGGGTGTGCATGGTCAAAAACCCTGAGGATGGATCAAGTACCAATGGAGCTGTCTGGAATGCCTGTGCTTTCATGGAGAGAGTAGCTAACAGCCTCATTTACTTGGTTGAGTTGATGGCTGACTTTAGGGACTTGAGCTGATCTTAGACTTAGGTAATGCATGTCTTGAAGTGGATTCTATAAATGCAGGTGAAATGATAAACGAGATATATCAGGTTTTGTCACAACCCGGAATTCAGGCACCAAGCTTGCATCCCAAACCCGAGTTCCGTGTCGCGACCTGTACACTAGTGTACTCCATCTAATAAAAAAACACAATTTATTCAGAGACCGTAACCATGTTTATGGTGTCTGCTCTAAGTTTTGTTTGCAAACATTTACACACCTCAAATCAAACCAGATAAATTCATAAAATTTCAATTAAAATGTCTATTGGCCCACCCATCTGGGGCCTTAATCCGATGTAATAATCATCAACCCTTTAACAATAATTTAAACCATGTTCAAGACCATTACACACAATTACAACCCAACATCATATTCCCAATTAAACAAATAGCTAGAAACATAACTAAAACCAGGAAATAAACATGTTCGAAGCAATCAAATTAATAAATTGAAATTAATCCAATGCAACCAATTCTTCTCCCATTAAATACAGCCACGTGTCCCGTGGGTCATCCATAGGCTCAACCACGTCCTCCTGCTGTTACACTGCAGGCTCAAAATCCGTTACATCTTTATGTTTTTTCCATCAATAAAATGTAAGTTGCCTAGGCCTGGTGAGAAATCCTAGCATGGTTCATCTAATTAAAATTAATATAGAACAAACATGAATCAAATTGAATAAACAATACTTAATTGAAATGTGAGAGTGCTTCAAGTGGGGATTTACATCCACTTGCTTGAGTTGGAATTTCATCTACACGCATTCTCTGCTTGGGATGGCATCTACCTATCGTAGGCATGGGCTAGTCCTGCATCTGGAAGTATGGCTACCGGGAACAAATTTTTAAACCGGTGGTCCCCATGAACGACTGGCACGGATTGCGCACTCAGCATGCTAGGGTTCAATGATTAAACTTTAAAACAAATCATTCAACATATAATAAGGAAGCTTACAACAATAACAAATTAAAGGCAATTATACATTTAACAAATGTAAACAGGAACAAGTATCATATCATTCTAAATCACCCACAAACATCAAACAATCAACATAGCAAACACTAAATTAATTTTTAATGGGAGGAAATACATTGGGATCACTCACCTGGAAAATTTGGTGAGATTGGTTCCATTCGAATAATTAATCCAATCAACAAAACCTAAGTATTCCCTAAAACAGTATACATTTATAATCATTTTCCAATTTAGATGAATTCGCATAGTGGAGCCCACTAGCCCACTCTTGATTGATCAATTTCTAGATTGGCGTCCATAACGCTCTCCAATCACGTTCTTTTGGATCTAACCCTTAATACAAGGTATTAAGATCTTAAATGAACTTCAAATCTAACCCTTAATGCAGGGCGTTAAGACCTCAAGCGGGACCCACTTGATCAATCAAAGTGGTCGTCCATCATCCCAGTGACATTCCAATTGTCTCGACATGTATAACTAATTTAAAATTATAATTATAATTGAACCATTAATTCAAATTCTCAAAATCAGAATCAAATAGGCTGTTTCACCTCCTGTCGGTCGGACCGACCGCACTTTCAATCAAACTGACTGATGATCTGTCGTTCAGACCGACAATGTCAAATGTCGAATCGACAGTCTCTAGACTCGATTCGGTTTTGATGAACCAAATTATAATTTGGGGATTTTTTTTCTAAATCTCAGTTTTATGGTCCATTTATGCATATTGGTTAGATCCAAACTGACCATTGACCCTCCCATGATTGATTAGGAGAGAGGTCCATTGATCAGCTTGATCCGAAACCTCCACGGCCCACAACATTCAGAATTACATGATTTATTTAGGATCGCCATCTGACTGGTATGACCCATCTGATGGTCGAATCGATCTGATATTCAGGGTCCCAGCACATTACGTCCCCAGTAATCAGATGGTCCGTATGGATCTAATCACACACATCAGAGTGGCCCTACACGATTCCCTACGCCAAAGCCGAAAGTAATTGCGCAGAGAATATGATTTCTTTATTGTACAAGTTGTGTAGAGTCATTGGAACCCTACCCAAGGTTTAAACTTTAAAGTATCTTCTGAAACCAATATACGTATCACCCAATACATATCTGTATCGTTGGGCAACAATATGGATGAGTCGCACCAACAACCTCCTGATTCACCTATTAAAGTATATACTGGAAATCTACATCATACAGTCAAGCATATCTGTATCAACTTGTCTTGTATCTGCATTGGATTGGCTTGAGGGGAAGTAACTTCCAAGTTATAAATTTGAGTTGAAGTTGTAGATCCTGTGGCTGGTTTTGCTAACTTGGTAACCTTTTTTCACACAGTGGAAATTAGCCTTTTCTGGGTTTTGTCTTTTCTTTAAATGTATTGCACTTTACTGATATGTTACACATACTCTGAAATGGGTGCCATACCCATTTCCAAAGCTTAAATTCAAGTATAAATATGTTATTTGGGTAATTCAGCTTTGCTGAGAACACACACCTCTACATGTGGCCACACATTCCAACCTGACATGCATCTGGGACATCTAAACCACACATTAAGTGGGCCCCACCACATAGCTGACCTAAAAGGATCGACTTATTAGGTAGCCGCCTGTGAAAGAACCAGCAGTCCACAGTCAACATACTCTGTGTGGACCAGCCCAGGTGAGACCATGAACTCAAAGGGAGCCACTTCAGGAGCATTGCTCCCACACATGTACCAGGTTGGCACATGTGGCCACATGAAGGGGCGTATGAAAGAAGCACACATTGAGGATTTCATAGTGGAATAACACCCATATGGAGCTAACTATTTTCAGGGAGCGGCAACAACGTGCTATGTGGCTCTGCACCCAAGTCTCAAGGGCCAAACAGGGAAGTACTTCCTCGACTGCAATGAGTTTAAAGCGAGCCCATTAGCCAGAGATGAAGGGCTGGGAAAAAAACTGTGGGACTTCAGCAACAAGTTGATTAACTCAGCACAGCAACACTGAAGCGCTGATCCAGTACAGAATATGAAAAAGCTAAGCATACCCCCTTAATTAGCATGATAGTAGTTCTGATGGGTGGGCCATATATTTCATCATATCTGATAATAACGGTGTGATTATCATGATAGAAGTGTGTTACTATGTGTGCACGTTTTATATGGAGGATGTTGCACTCCTATTGCCGAAGTAACTATGTTTTTGTTGCCAATATCATTAAAATCATATCATTTGTGATTTGAATGTGAGAGGTTTGCACTGAATCCTATTTGAAAAAAGTCACGCGTTTTTCAGTGTTGTTCATATTTTAGGGTGTGTTTGGATGTTCCGTTGGATTGAATTGCAATGAGTAGTTAAATAGATTGAAATGGTGAAATTGCAAAATGGTAGTTACCTCGGGATTCATATTGGACCAGGTTTGCAATTCAATCCTACAGTGGATCCAAACATAGGATTAAGTTGTGTTTGGATTGTTGATTTAACTGAATTGCAATTCATCCAATTCATCATTCTATTGGAGATGACGGGGGGTTAGTGTGTTTTTAATTCTTATTCGTGTGTTTTAGATTAAACTTGAAGCTGCAGATTGCAATGTGTGGGATAGTTGTTGCTCTTAGGCAGATTTGAGGTAGACCCACTTTGATCATCAACTCTTTATTGAATTGAGTTATTGTGATTCAGTTGCAATTGAACATCCAAACACAGCCTGAAGTTTTATTGTTGTTGGGCAGCCAAGTCAGCTCTCTCTCTCTCGGGCTGGATTTTTTGCTTTTGCATGCTCACTACTAACAATAGCATAGGGCGAAAAAGTAATACGGGCTGTTCAAAAAAAAATGGGAAAGATTCGTGTTTAATTTGGTCTCAATTGTTAAAAGGATAGGCCAAGATTCGGTCAAAGAAACAGAAACCCTAAAACTTCAGGGAATGAAAAGTTTGGATTTAATGAGGTTTGGAGTAAAAAGAATCAAGTGAAAAAAAGAAAAAAGAAAAAAGAAGGGGCTAGATATGTGCAAGTGTGTGTATCATATATAAATCTCGTTAAAATAGAAAACTTCAATTAAAATAATTAGAATTTGAACATGGATCAGTGATAATATATTAAGTTCTGCTTCTCTCAAATCCTTCATTTTCAAGTAATCCTTGTATAAATCATCCCACCTCTAGACTCTACTGAACTTTTCACATTCAACTCAATTCCATTAATTGGTGGCAGCCACCTATCTGTATTTTTTAAATCACTCCAGAAATATTTTTTAAATTAAAACACATCTTTTTTTCCCAAAAGAATGTTTAATTTTGTTTTTCCAAAAAACGCAAGTTGTTTTCCTCCCTTTTGAAATATGAGTTTCAAACATTTTAATCAATTATATGAGGGTTTTTCTTTTTCTTTCTTTTTCAAATATACGAGTTTAAAACGAAATTTTGCTACTTTCATTTTAGACCTCTTGCAGTGTTAGGCTCCTTCCATTCTCAGCCATCATAATGGGTGAGGAGATTGGAAAGATTGGGTGTATTTTCTTTTAGATCATTCCATGTAGCAATTGATCTCCCCTCAGTCAAAATTCTTTGGATCGGACGGAACTCATTTGGGACCACCCAAAACTAATTGCATTTGGTGGGCTAATTTAATAAAAGCACAGTGCTTGCTATTGATGATTTGCAGAGAAGGCATATGAGTATATCCCATATGTTTGTATTATGTGCCTTTGGGATGCAGAATCAGTGGACCATTTGTTCTTACATTGTATCTTCGGAAAGATTCTTCAACCTCTTTTAAACTCATTTATTGGGTGACATGGGATTGAATAGACAATGAAGGGAGAACTCTCCTAAGGTTCTCTTCTCACGGGCCTGTGGTGGATTCCGGCCAAGCAACATGAATGTGATTGAGTGGGTCTTGGCTAGCAAGACCTTTGCTAGGCTTAGAATCTTATATTTTTCTTGTTTTTGTGAGTTTTTTGGCATTGATCTCTCATCTTCACAGCCAAGACCTTCGCTAGATTTACAATCTTATCTTTTTGTTCTTTTTGTTCTTTTTGTTCTGGTTTTTGTGGATTGATATCTCATCTTCATGTCTTTTTTCTCCTCTACTAAAATTTGAGTGGTCTCATAAAACATATAATCTCCATTTTATGTGGATTTGAAATTTCTTTTAATATAGCTATTACTTAGACTCTCTTATTTATGTACATTACAAATCATTTTAAATAGTTTTTACTGTTTCTTAGAGCTGTACACGAACCGAGTTAGCTCGGTTAACTCACTCGACTCAACTCAACTTGGCTCGAAATTTGGTTCGAGCCAAGTCGAGCTGATTTTTAAAGCTCAAAATATTTTCTAGTGTGTTTCTGAGCTAGACCGAACTCGACTCAGCTGAACTTAATTCAGTTTGAATCGATTCAACACGGATTAAGTTCATTTAATATAAATATTTTGTATATATTTATATATTTAAATAAATATATATTATATACTATAATATATATTATATATTATATATATTAAAAACCCTAAAACTTAAACTTGAACTCAACTGGTATGCTTGAACTTGGCTCGAAATATCAAGCTTAAGTTTGGCTCGAGCCGGCCCGAGCTGGGTAGTCATGTTTAAGGACCAAGCTGAGCCGAGTTAAAGTTGAGGTAGGCTGCTGGCTGAGCCAAGCTCGACTCGATTAGGCTCTTGTACATCTCTAGTTTTCTATATAGACCTGCCCCATAATCTGTTTATTTTATTGGATTTTAAGAAAATCTAAAGTTGGGTTTTTTAGTTGTGGAATCTAGGAAACCTTTCATCATCAAGTTGCATGAAATTGGGTGGGATCTGGGCCCCACCCAAGATTACATAAAGCAGGTGGACCACTTCCATAATGTCCCTTTGATTGTATGATCCTACCCATCCATTCAGAAATTTGAATGTGGACTATAACTCTAATTAACCATCCATTTGGAAAACCACCAATATCTGACTGGAGTGACTCTTTGGCCAAGACCACTCCAGTGGGCTTAGTGGCTCGAACCACCCAAGGACTGAAACTTAGGCCCGCAGACGTTTCAGTCCCACGCGAGCTCATCTTTCCCACCAAACTCTTGTTTGTGTAGGACATGTCTAACCCACCCAAGAGGTGGGACCCTCGATGAAGATTGCCTCTCTCGAGAATGGGAGCGGATTAGGTGTGACCCTCACCGTGGGGCCCACCTTGATGTATCTATTTTGTATCCACGCCGTCCATCCATTTTGACATATCGTTTTAGGGCATGAGCCCAAAAATGAAGCAGATCCAAATCTCGTTTGGAGATACCTCGTTTCAACACTCGAGGTCTTGGCATCGATCCCTAGCGGGGGTGGATAACATGGAGTGTGTGTACTGACATGGGTGTGTACTAACAAGCTAACAAAAAAAAAAAAAAACAGATCCAAATCTCAGGTGGACCATACCGTAGGAAACAGTATTGATTGACTGTTAAAAACTTCTCGTGGGCCACATGTTTTGGATCTATCTGACTTTTTTTTACCCTTCATCTAGGTTTGTGTGACCTTATCAGCAGGTTGGATGGCAAATAAACATTATGGTGGGTCCTAGGAAGTTTTTAATGGTGGGGCATTCAATCATCACTGTTTCTTCTAGTATGGTCCACCTTTTTTTTTTTTTTTTTTTACAAGCACACACCCCCACACACTCACGCTAGTGGAATTTCACCACCTATGGATACTTGAACCCTTGACTGGGTGTTGAAACTCCTGAGAGTCTACCACCCGAGCAAGAGTAAGGATCCTAGTATGGTCCACCTGAGATTTGGATCTGCTTCATTTTTGGGCTCATGCCCTAAAATGATCTGTAAAAACAGATGGACGGCATGGATATACAATACATGCATCAAGGTGGGCCCATTGTAAGAGCCGCACCGTCTTAGGTGAGGCCGGGGCCGTTCCTAATCCGCACTCCCTCGAGAATCAGGCCAATCCACTCATTAGGCGGACCAAGCCTTTCGACGGTGTGCCCCGCCTGACGAGTGTTCCAGCCTGGTTTTTGGCGCCATGTCATCTTCATGGTGTATCGCACCACCTGCATGGCTAGGATGTTCCTGCATGTGGAGTGAACCTGAGACTAGCTGTAAGTGATCCAGAGCGTTGACATGATGCATCAGAACCGTATGGTGCTAATGCACCTCGTCGTTATAAAAGGAACACATATTAGTTGATCCAGACCGTTGACATGATGGACCACACAATCTTCTATATTGGAAGACGGTAGCTATCAAAATGGACGGGAATACCCCTATTTGATATCTGCGTTCATATCACATATCATACACAGCTGAAAAAAAAAAACTCAAAAGCAGAAGGGACAAAAAAAAAAAAAAAAAAAAGCACCATCCAATGCAAAGGTTTCTACTTTAAGCTTAACTTACAAATCGGCGTGTGGGGCCCACCGTGATGTTTTAATGAAATCCAAGCCGCCCATCATTTTCACTCTATTTTGCTCCTTCCTGCGAAAACTGAGATGGACCACACCACAGGGAGCAGTTGGGATGCGGATACCCACCATTGAAAAGCTTCCAAATAGTACGTGGGGCCCACTATATTCTTTCTATATTCTATCTAATTGATTAACAACATACATCCTACCAGGATGAATGGCCACCGAACAAATTAGGCCATTCCAAACTCAGGTGGGCCAAAAACACGTAATTTTGGAGTTTTCAGGGATGATCGTAGATGGTGTGGCCCACTGAGTTCTGGATCGACCTGAATTTTTTTGGGTTTTGAGACTAGGATGTGTAGTAAATGATGGACGGATTGGATGTCATCAAAAGATCACAGCGGACCCCAAACGTCGATTTGTACGTTAAACTCGAAGTAGAAACGTTTGCATCGGATCCGACCTCAAGGAAAAATTCGCCCCGGTGCGCAGCTTACGCCAGTTACACCCACGTGCGCAGATTAGAACGTCTCCTCATCTCTATCGTCTTCCCACAGCCCAATGGCTCGAACCAAGCAAGCGGACGCAGCCACGACGGCCGCCGCGAAGGCTGGCGGGACGAAGAGATCCATCCTCGACCGTCGGATGAACTGAGATGGCAGGCACAGCACATCTCCTGGCCCATCTAACGGGATCCTAACGGAGCCGTCTTGACGGCACGCCCGAGAGAAACCCGAGGACGGGGATATCGCGTACACGAAGGCCATCTCCGGACAGAAGGACGCCACGGCCACCGTCGCCGTTAGGAGGGCCGTCCACGACGCGGCGTACAGTAGCAGCGGGCGCCGCTGCATCATCTCGCGTAGGAAAGAGAGGGTCATGGTCCGTTGTGTTGTTTTCGCTATTGTGCGCAGTGGGTGCGTGGGTGGGTCTATTTTGAGGAGGAGCTAGTACCTAATCTCAACAACTTTTGGGTTCGCGGCATTCTAGGAAGATTCGCGCGAGGAGAGTCTCAACTACTTTTGGCACGTGAATGGACATACACGTGCCAAAATATCACACATGTAAATGATCTGGACCAACCATTAGCTTTAACCGACCATCAAAATGGCCTTTCCAGAAAATTAGGATAATCTACTCAGTGTATGAGCAATACTCCTCCGAGGAAAACATAGACTGTTCACATTCATCCTATACTTTTGGCCCATCTGACGATTTAACCAGCTTGTATCTTAGGTAGGTAGGGAATGTTAGAACAATAATATACGGCCTTGATTTCATACACGTGTTCTAGTGTGACATATGTGACGCGATTCTCTATTCGACATCTTCTCGCACGAACCACTTTTGGGTGCGGTTGGAGAACGACTAACTGAACTACTTGACCTGTGTTGTGACCCGCACTATTATCCGCTGTTAAACGGGTCCCCCTCATATGAATGAGAGGGCGGATTAGGTGCGGCCCCGTCCTCACCGTGGGACCCACCGTGATTTATGTATTCTATATCCACGCCGTCCATCCGTTTTTCCATATCATTTTAGGGCACCAGCCCAAAAATGAAGCAGATCCAATTATCTTATGGACTATAGCATAGGAAACGGTGGTGATTGACCATTAATGGGCCACAAATGTTTTGGATCAAGCTGATATTTTTTTCCCCTTTATCTAGGTTTATGTCACAAATAAACATTACTAAAACATTTCGGTGGGCCCTAGGAAGTTTTTAATGGTAGGGAGTTCAATCACCACCGTTTCCAGGGAGCCGATTAGGTGCTGCCCAATACGGTACGGCCCTCACGATGGGGCCCACCTTGATGTATTTGTAGTATATCCACACTGTCCATCCGTTTTGCCAGATCATTTAAGGGTATGAGCCCAAAAATGAAGCCGATAAAAATCTCAGTTGGACCACACCGTTTCATGAAATAGTGGTGATTGAACGCCCACCGTTAAAAACTTCTTAGGCCCCCCGTAATGTTTATTTGCCATCCAGCCTGTTGATAAGGTCACACAGACGTCGATAAAATGATCGGGGGGAAATGATGGATGGACGGTGTGGATATACTACACATACATCACGGTGGGCCCAGGGTCAGGGCTGCACCTAATCCGCTCCCGTTGCAAAAGTCTCAGCTAATCGGACGATCCAAAAGCTGGATCTATTGGCTTCAAAATACACACCAAGGGGTGGGATTTTCCCATTGACTACGGACCATTTGCTATTATTGTTTTGAACCGTCCATTTTCTAGTGTGTCGTCCAGCTTCTGTTGTGTGTGATTTTTTTCATCATGGCCCATCAGCAGTGGGGCTCATCAGATGGCTATCATGATGAAGGTGTGAGCGACTCGCAATGATCACATGTAAATTACCATATCTCCAATCTGTGTGGAGCCCATCATGATGTTTGGGTGCCATCCAAGCCGTCCATTAGATGCAACCCACCATGTTAGGCCTAGATGCAAAAATCCAGCCTGATCCAACGTAGGGACGCAGACCATGGGAACTTCCATCTGGAAAATCGGATCCTCTGTATTATGAACGTGTCATCCAAGCCGTTCATCAGTTGCAACCCACTAGGATTAAGGGATAATGAAACTCAAAACAGTCCAAACTTTAGGTGGGCCACAACAAGTGAATTTATATAGGCTGTAGGCATGATTGCACATTACTCCCTGTGGTGTCCCACCTAACTTTTTGATAGGTATGAGTCTTACGACTTACAGTTCCCATGAGGAGTCCCACCAAATGAATGGTTTGGATTCTACATACACATCATGATTGAGATCCACACCGCTAAAATGTGCGATAATTACAATGTCTTGAAACTAGATCCCGATCGTTGAGACATAAAAGAGGGGCCCACTTTCAAGATCATGATTGATCATTGATCAGATCCTGTAATCACAAACATCCAAACCTTCCCCCCAAATGGCACAATTGGCAAATCATATCATCAGATTGTAATGGGAAGTGGGCCCCACTTGATCAACCACCTAAAAGGTCAGGTTGGCTGGGCCTCGTATCATATCTAGATGTGAAAATCAACATAAATTTCCAATACCAAAATACCAATATTGGGGTTTTGATTAGCTGGACACTGATGGCAGTGGTCATTGAACACCCACCTTTAAAAACTTCCTTGGGCCCACCTTTAAAAATCCTAGGGCTAATGTTTATTTTCTATCCAACCTGTTGATAAGGTCACACAGACATGGATGGAGATAAAACACGAATATCAGCTTGATCCAAAACTTGTGTCCCACAAAGTTTTTAATGGTGGGTATTCAATCCCTGTTGTGTGGTCCACTTGAGATTTGGATCTGCTTCATTTTTTGGGACCATGTCCTAAAATGATCTCGAAAACCGATGGACGGTATGGATATACAACACATACATCAAGGTGGGCCCCAGAGTCAGGGAAACACCCACTAACGTGCTACCCAGGTAACACCTAATCCTCTCCCAAATCCAACCGTCAAAATCCCACTTCGTCGTTTACACCGAATCACTTCCAAGCACCACAACTTGTGTGGGTGCTCACGCGGCTGATCACCGTCCGATTGTGACTTGAATGTGATCCAAAGGTTGGCATGCCACATCAGAATCTCGCTTTGTAATCTGAGACGCCCAAATCTCCACGTGCAGGGCCCCTGTTCATGTAATCCTAACCCTTGATATATTGTGGGTGCACCACATGATGATAATCACCATAGGCTACTCGAATAAAGGGCCCATATATTGAATGGCCCATTTCCTTTCAGGTGGGCCCACACCTTCCCCCAATGCTCGATTAAAACTACAGTTCTCACGTGCTAGCGGGTAGGCTTGCTAACCCCACTCGTGAAAAACTCCAAGAACATCTATGCACTACTACGCACGTGCAAGATTTAGCTACACCATCAGGTGGGCCCACCATGTCGATGCCCTGACTTGGAAATCTGGCAGCCCACTTATCATGTGGGCCAGAGTAGCAAAACAAATGGACACCTAGTTCCTTCGTCTCCCCATCAACGAGGGGACCAGCCTGATTCTGGGCAAGGGAAAATGCCCAGTGGGACCCACCTGATGGACGGCTTGGATGTTCACCAAATGTGCCTACATTTGGATGGCCATGGCCTGTAGGGATGAACCCCTTAACACAGGCCTCCTCAAATTTTACACCATCTTAAGACCACATATATGGGGAAAAAGAAAAACATCCAATCTCGACCGTCGATCACACTGATCAGGTCGACATACATATCAGCACAATTTTGCAGGAAAAATAAACTGGCAGCCGACGTCAAGATCCAGAAGAGAAGGCTTTTTCAAGGCGAAGTGTTAGGATGAGAAACCCGGCCATCGAAATACAGAGTCCAACCACCATCACCAACAGCATTGCATGCATCGTGATGTGTGGGCTGATGAAGAACACGACCGCCGTCGCAGCACTTTGCCAGACCTTCAATTGCGCGAATGCCGCCTCCTGTCCAATATTTAGTTGGTATTAGCATTACATCTAGGCAGCCAAAAAATCAAAAAGGTGGCAAATGGTCTGGGCTGGCCGGGCTGGTCGAAATCCAGCCTGCTTTGGGCTGAGTATCAGCTGAGTCTCAAGGCCTGTGGATTGGATCTGGACAGTGAGTTTTAGTCTTTTAGACCTGACGATCAATTGGACCAGACTAGGGCTTGCATCAGCCTAAAGCCAACCACATTCTGCCTTTCTTAGGGGTGGCAAAAGGCTGCAAACGGCCATCAGGTTTTAGGTCTGAAAGAGGTCAGGCTCAGGCATGTAATAAAGGCCGACGCATTGGGTATGGGCCTCAGTTGGAAGCCCTAATAATTGAAAGGTTGGGTCTGGGCTAGAGAGATATATGTGTAACATGATTTACAAAATTGTGTAACATGATTTACAAAATAGCACAACATTCTTCAATGATAGATCGCATGTTCGAGCCCATCAATCACAAGTATGATTTGGCCTTTTAATGGTTGGAGCCCGTTGTTTAATGGTAGATCATGTGTTTCAACATTGGGCTCTCAGGTTTGGACCAAGCTTCTTCATCATCATCATCATCAAGCTAGGTTCAAACCCGAGACCAAAATGTTGAAGTGCATGCAATCTACCATTGAATAATGGGTTCTAACCCTAATAGGCCAAAATCATACTTGTGATTGATTGGTGAATTCCACCCATTAAATGTCAAACATTGGTTGGACTTTTCCCTAATCACCCATTTCTAATCCTTGAGTCCTCCAATCAGTGGCTTGGATCCCAGACTGGTTTTAGTTTTGGTATAGGCCTCAACAGAAGAAAGGTTGGATCTAGTACTTGTGTACAGAATGTATGGATTGTGAACGATTGATAACTAACTAGCATAAGCATTGATATTCCTGGATCTTCTCTCAAATAATAGTATTATGAAGCTTTAAAGAGGTGCCGAAAGAAAAACATGAAGTGCTCTTCGATTGTTCTATATGGAAGTAACCGAATAAAATAATATGCAGAAACCAATCAGCACTAAGGTTTGCAAATCAGTTTCAGTGTAGCATACCAGTCACCATCAATACCGGGTTTTATCCATAGTGACAAATCTCGTACTCAGCAATTTTCGGGAGATTTTCAAATTTCGAGGTTCTTCTCATGCTATTCTCAGGAACATCTCGCAAAAAATAAAATATTAAAAAATACTTATTCTAAATTAATAAACAAATTTAAATTTTAAATATATATTTATATAACAAATTCCTTAAGGTTTTTTACTATTTTTCAAGTTAATATCACCATAAAAATGCAATGTTTTAAAATCTGACAAGATTTTGAAGATTTCGTGGGTAATATCTTTTAGTGTATTTTTCTTGATATTATCGCAAGATTTTCAAAATCTTGGCAATATTCATCACACCGATTGCATTGCCCCATATCGGCCCTGTTTCAGGCTGTTTCAGGCCGATACATCCATATCATCCATGGGTAATACCAATACGTATCAGGCGATACAAACCAATTTCAGACGACACATCAAACCATAACTGGCACAGCTGAATTTATGAATATGAGGAGGGAAACTGATGCCACGATGTGGACTAATGTCAACTTTGATTGAAACACTCTCAGCTTCTAAGTTCTAACGCTTCATAGGAATAAAACACATAGAATGACTCTGAAAAGACCATTCAAAGAATGCTAATCAAATGCATGTATTTAATGGCTTTGAGTCATATTACCGTGTCGCGCCTGAAGAGCATTCCGAGAATTGCATTGATCTGCGTATTGAACACCCCATCGCCCACGCCCCATATGACGCTCATGAGCAGTGGATATACATACCCGAGTATTCCACTAGTTAAGCTTCATGGCAATAAAGCATAATGTAAGTAATCAATAGATGTCTGCCAATTTCTTAGACATTCCACTTCTATTTATTAAAGAGAAACAAAAAGAACATCAAGACAGCAGTAATGATCTCCTTCAGCCAACGAATGAGCCAAGAAATTTAGAATCTTCCCACATGGGCAAACAACGTTTAATCTGGAAGCAACGTCCCAAATTTCATTGAAGATAAAAGCTATGTTATATGGCTCAAATAACTCTTTACACACCTACTGAGTGGCATTCAACGTATACCCTTTCACTAATGCCACAAGCATCTATATGGCAGCCCATCCACATGCCATGACATGAGCCAACATGATGAGATCCAAGCCAACCATCAGGTGGGTCCCACTGCATAGATGTCATTGCCCAACTATTAAACCAGCCTACTGATTGGAAGGGCCACAGTTTATTAAACAAATAGACCGCTGAAAACCTGGTCGAGTTTTTCTAAGGCGTCCATTTGTTTTTACAACACAAGATGATTGGACCAGCCTGATCTTTTGGGCAACGGCATCTAAACAGTGGAATTCTGATCGATGTCTTAAATCTCACACCTGTGTGCTAAGTTGGCACATGTGGTGGTGTGTGTATGGCTCATGGTTCTAAAACTGGGCAATTCCACTCAGAGTTCAGCCGAGTCAGTCTCATCAAGTCGACTCAGTCACTCAAAAAGACTCGAAAAGATTACAACCAGTTTTGCAGTATTGATAGTATCAGTATCACACCACAGGGATACGAAACACCACTGAAATACATCCATTTCAGCATATCGATAATAGTATCGCGATATATCGCATTGTATCAACAATACCATCTATACAATGCAAAATTTTCATAATATTGTTGGCATATATAAGGTTGTATCGACGATACATTCGATATTATTTAAACCAACGGCGATATCGACCCTTCCCCTTTTTCTCTCTGTAATCGCTTTTTCTTCTCAATTCTTCGACTTCTAATCCCTAAGGTGAATCTGAACAAAAGTCCCTTCGATTATTTGGAGGAGAAACCGGATTTTTTGTGGAAATCAAGATCGGACAGTGGGGGTGCCCAATTTTGAAACCGCGAGGTTTTTTTTTTTTTTTTTTTTTTTTTTTTTTTTTTTTTTTTTGTAAATCTCTGATTTGGGGATTTGGGGAAAATGGGGGAAATTGCTTGTGTTTTCAACATGTATTCTTAAATTTATAAACAACATGAATTGATTTTGAATATAGTTGCATCGCTTCTGTCATACAGTGCACGGTTTACGACCCTATACAAAGGAAAACCAATATGTTTTTGTATCCCAAGGGTGCGACACATCCGTCGATACCAATACGGAAAACATAGATTATGACCCAATTCACTTAGTTTACTGTAAAATGGGTCAAAAGGGTTTTGTTTTATTTATATATATATATTTTATAAATTAAAAAAAATAAAAATAAAAACAAAAATAAAAAAAAGAAGAAGAAGAAGAAGAAGAAGGGAGGCAGATGAGAGTTGCAAATTGAACTTTCACAACTATTTTAAACATTACTTCATTCAAGTTATTTAGTTATTAAATAATGAATCAAGCCCCTCAAAAAAATCAAGTCAAGTCGAGCAAGTTTTTGGGTCTTGAACTATGGATGGCTTCCATATACACGCACCTGGGATTAGAAACCATTATATTAATATTACCGGAATGATCACAAGTGAGGTATTCAAAAACGGTTACCTAACAGCCATTATGTAAAGGTAACGGTGAGACCCATTATGCAATACAGGGCTTTAACGCCCAATCTAAAATAAATAAAAATTTTAAAATATATATATAATAATAATTTTTTTTTAAAGGCTTGTAATGGCCGTTACAACTAACAAGCCCAAAACAGAAATATAGGACTGATATATTTTTCCTTTTTAAAAAAATTTGTCCGTTACAGGGCCGTAAAGTCACTACAGCCCCAGTAACAGTCGTAACAGCACATATGGTAAGAGCCATACGGGCAGCCATTATGCCAACCATTAACGTTACCACATACCTTGATAACAAGACAAATAAATACAACTGTTTACAAGTTGCAAGTGTAGTCCTGGACTTAGATGCGCTCAAAAAAGTATATAAGCATCACTCATATAGGAACTTTCAGAAAGTAGGGTTGACTGGCGAACATCTTACCTGTATTTCAGCAAAAGCCATAAGAGTACAAGCATCTGAAGAAAAGCTCCACCAGAAACGATCAGAGTGATTGAAGATAGACCAGAAGTAAAACGCCCAGCAACCAATGAACACTGGCACAAACAGTTTTACCAGCCCATCAAAAGTCATGACATGCATCTTGATCAAACTAAAATTACATAAAACTTGTGGAAGGATTTTATTTTATTTTTTATTTTTATATTTGATAAAGGACGCCAAGGCTGAATTTGGATGCACAAGTGAAATGAATTGCAAACATTCATTTTAATCAAAGAGAAAATGACGCAGGGGAGGACGTGAGGTCGAGCACCGTCTTCCTCAAGAGGATAAATATTCCGAATCCACGGAACTTCTCTGGACTCCTCACAGAGACTTCTCGAATCCACGAGAAAAGAGAACAGAAAATAGAAATAAATTCTGAATAAATTCGAAATAGATTAATTAATTCATAAAAACGAGTTCACAACCCTTTAAATAAGGGTACCAAGCAATGGGAAAGAAATCAGAATCCAACTACAACTAGGATTCCTAGAATTCGCGACTTACTATAAATAGTAAACTTACTATTTATAGACGGTCGTGATGTCTACTAGTGCGCAAGGTTTTCGGCCAAAAATAGTAAGTGTCCTATTTGGCTTCACCAACCCGTTCTCCTAATTATTCTAAGCCCTTTTCACGTTGGGCGCCAACTCCTAAAGCCCGACGGATGAAGAGTTATAAGCAAACTAAAACTTACTATTTATAGTAAAAACGAAATTGAAACAGGAAAACGACCGTGAAATCAGGGGTTTCTCGCAATTCCGAGCGTCGCAACCCGGCGTAGCTGGGTTGGTTGGCTAAAGAGCTCGTTCTACCCCAAAATCATATATTTTTCGTCCGCTAACTCATCCCGGATTGCGAGATACGCCTGATTTAAGGTCTGATGGTCCAGATCACTTCTGTCGCCGACCGGGCCTTTTTCTGATCCATCTTTGCCATGTAATTGTCCGCGACCCGCTCTACATCAGTCTCCTCCACTTCAAAAGAACTCGTCCTCGAGTTATCATTATGCGTTTGGTTCATGATACTCAGTCAGGTCCGCAACATTGAAAGTTCGTGAGATCGCCATATCATCTGGAAGATCAACAACATAAGCGTTGTCATTGATCTTTCGGATGATTGGTACCGGTCCAATCTTTTTATTCTTCAACTTGTTGTACGTTCCGGTCGGAAATCTTTCTTTTGCGCAGATGGACCATTACTTGGTCGCCCACCTCGAACACTTTCTGTCGCCGATGCTTGTCCGCTTGCTCCTTGTACTTTTCGTTCGAGGCATGTAGCTTGTCTGTACCTCCGCATGAATACCCATGATTTGTCTGCCATATGTTCTGCTGCAATACTCATGCCTGGGAGCTTGGGCAGAGGGACCAAGTCTAGTGTATGGGAGGGGTACTCGTCCGTAAATAACCTGGAACGGGGATTTTCCTGTCGAGCGATTCACCATGTTGTTGAATGCAAACTCCGCTTGAGACAAGGCCAAATCCCATTGCTTGGGGTTTTCTCCTGAAATACATCGAAGGAGGTTTCCCAATGTGCGATTCACAACCTCAGTTTGACCGTCAGTCTGTGGGTGGTACGCGCTACTGAACTGAAGGCGTGTATCGAATCGAGTCCACAAAGTCCGCCAAAAGTGGCTTATGAACTTCGTGTCACGGTCAGAAGTAATACTCTTTGGGAACCCCGTGTAGCCGCACAATTTCTCTGAGAATAAAATCGCCACGTGTGTTGCATCGAGAGTCTTCTTGCATGGAATAAAGTGCGCCATCTTGGAAAAACGATCTACTACCACGAACACCGAATCCATGCCGCGTTGTGTTCGTGGGAGACCAAGCACAAAGTCCATAGATAAATCCTCCCAAGGGCCGTCAGGCACGGGTAACGGGGGTGTGTAGAGGCCCGTATTATGAGATTGCCCCTTGAAGTCTGACAAATATAACAGCGTTGGACTGCCTTTCCCACATCACGTACCAATTGCGGCCAGTAATACCGTTCTTCCACAAGAGCTCGCGTCTTGTCTCGCCCAAGGTGTCCATGAGGCCACCTCCATGTAGCTCTTGGATTATCTGTTCCCTTAGCGAAACTCTTTGGGATACATAGTCGATTTCCCTTAAAAAGGAACCCGTCTTGTATATGTAAGTCACCGGGGGACTTCCTGACATCTAACCCATGCGTCCTTGAAGTCGTCGTCGTCGGCATATATGTCTTTGAGGCGATCGAACCCGACAACTTCATTGCTCATAGTGACTAACAAAGTTGCACGGCGACTCAGCGCATCGGCTACTTTGTTCTGTTGCCCTGACTTATGCTTTAGCACGAATGTGAATTCCTGCAAAAATGAGATCCATCTAGCATGCACACGGTTAATGTTAGCTTGACTATTAATAAACTTGAGGGCTTGATGGTCCGTTGTAAAGTATGAATTCCCTTTGAATCAAATAATGTCGCCAGTGTCGCAGTGCCTGGACCACCGCGTACAACTCGATTCATATGTAGACCACTTCTTGCGTGCATCACTAAGTTTTCTCACTGTAGAAGGCTACCGGCCTACCTTCTTGAGACAAAACTCCCCCAATCCCGACATATGAGGCATCACATTCGACTTCAAACAGTTTGTCGAAGTTGGGAAGTACAAGAACCGGGGTCGTGGATAATCTGCGCTGATTTCGGCAAAGCTCCTGTCGGCTTCGTCAGTCCACTGAAACTGCCCTTTCTTCATGCAATCTGTGATCGGTGAGACAATGCTACTGAAATTTTTCACGAACCGACGATTAGAAAGTCGCTAGTCCATGGAAACTTCGTACTTCGTGAATATTTTTGGGAACCGGCCATTCTCTGATTGTCTTCACCTTTTCCTCATCCACTCGAATGCCCGTGGACGTAACCACAAAACCCAGAAACAATAGGCTATCAGTCATGAAGCTACACTTTTTTAAATTGAGGTACAATTTATTTCAGTGAGCACTTGAAGGACTTCTTGAGGTGCTCCATATGGGTGGTTTCGTCTTGACTGTATATCAAAATATCATCAAAATAAACACAACGAACCGCCCAATGAAAGGTTTCAGAACTTGGTTCATCAACCTCATGAATGTGCTAGGCGCATTAGAAAGACCGAAAGGCATGACCATCCATTCGTACAACCCTTCCTTGGTCTTGAAGGCTGTTTTCCACTCATCACCCGGCCGTATTCGAATCTGATGGTAGCCGCTCCTTAAATCTAATTTAGAGAATATTTTTGCGCCCTCTAGCATATCAAACATATCATCCAACGTGGTATAGGAAACCTGTATTTTTATGGTGATCTTGTTGATGGCTCGGCTGTCGACACACATGCGCCAACTCCCATCTTTCTTTGGAGTTAGCAGAGCTGGTACAGCACATGGGCTCATGCTTTCTCGAATAAGACCCTTACGGATCAGTTCCTCCACTTGTCCCTGCAGAATCTCGCACTCATTTGGGCTCATTCGATAATGAGGACGATTAGGTAAACTGGACCCAGGGACAAGGTCGATATGGTGTTGGATATCTCGCATAGGGGGTAACCCATCGGGAAGGTCCTCGGGCCAGATTTCTTGGAATTCATGTGCAACAAGGGCCTTAGTCTTTCAGGGATGATGGTAGGCTCGAGTTCTTCCCCTTTTACAATTAATGCATAAGTCTGTCCTGTTTCTTTGGATTCTTCCACGAAGTCCCGAATGGTTAAGAGAAAACGACCATCCACTTTAGAAGTTTCAGGTGGTCCTTCTGGATCCATAGGGGCCAATATGGTCTTTCGGCCGTCCTTGACGAAGATATATATGTTATCTCGCCCTTTATGAGTGGCGTCACGGTCAGATTGCCAGGGTCGACCGAGTAGTATGTGACATGCTTCCATGTCAACCACATCGCATACTACTTCATCTTATAATGTTTGCCAATTGAAAAGGATATGGTGCACCGTTCAGTTACCTTTGTTTCGCTGACCTTCTTGATCCAACCGATTGTATATGGAGAGGGATGACGCTCTGTTTTCAATTGCAATTTTTCCACCATGCCCCTGGAGACAATGTTCTCGCTGCTTCCACTGTCAATGATCACATCACAAACCTTTCGATTCACCGTACACCTAGTGCGGAAGATGTTATGCCGCTGTGGATGCACTTCTTTCTTGGCGCATATAATAGTCGCCTCACGACGAGACGACTCGCCGTGATCTTGCTGAACCCAATCTGAATCATCTACCTCGTCCTCGGCGGTATGCTCCTGTTCTTCAATATCTGGATCTTCATAAGCGTTATCAGCACTACCATCATTAATGGCGAGGTTTGCCACTTTTCGCTGGGGACAAGTATTTGACAGGTGGCCGGGCTGGCCACAACGATAGCAGTTGTTGGGCCTTGGCCGAGCATAAGGGTTCGGGATTGTACTTGTGCCAGCAGCAGTCGATACGCCCCTTGGGGTCTAGCTTGCCCGCTTCCCTGATCTCGGTTCTCAGACATAGGAGATTGAGTGCGTGCTCCTACGGGCTCCTTCCCCTTAGGCTGTGGAGCTCCCGGGGTGGACCTGCCGCAGTGATCCTCGCAGTAGGATAGGCCCGTGTGTTAGGACGTTCAAGTTGCGCTTCTGCCCGAGTAGCCAACTTGATCGCATCATTCATCGTCCAGACGGACTGCATCTGGACCGATCTGGATCGCCATACGCAATCCACCGTTGAATCGGGCGACTTGCTGCGATTCAGTCTCGACCAAATCGTTGCGCGCCGCCAGGCGGTAAAATTCTTCTGCGTACTCTCTCACCGACCGACTACCCTGTCGACAATTTTGTATTGTTGGAATAATACCTGATCGTAATCGCTAGGGAGGAATCGGGCACGTAGTAGCTGCTTCATTCGTTGCCATGTGCGGATTGGTGCTTTCATCTGCCTGGTTCGTGCGAGTTGCAGTTGTTCCCCAAGCTGAAGCTCCTCCTTCAACTTGTAGGCCACAAGCTTGACCTTTTGTTTCAGGGATGTCCATATAGTCAAAAAATCGCTCAACTTCAGAAAGCCAATCGAGAAAATCCTCAATGTGTAGCTGGCCATTGAAGTTAGGAATATCAACCCGTATCTTGAAGTCTCGATCTACCTCGATCGATCGCGCCTGCCGGGGGTGTTGAAAGATCACGTCATCGATCTCCTCTTCACTGGAGCCCCCGTCCTCAGGGACGGCCCTTGGATGCACTGCTGGAGTAACCTGCGATCAGGGCGATTACGGGTTTCAGCAATTGGTGGTGGAGGATTACCACAGGAACACGAAGTTGCCCTAGGGTTTCTGCCAAGAGATTCGCTATGCGGTCCATGGAAGCCTGCAGCCCTTGCATGGCTTGTCGATTCTCTTGCTGCGCTGCTTGAAAAGTTGCCGCCGTTAAAGGAAAATTTCCTGGAGCACCGCCTATGGGATTGTTGCCCGACCCGTCGTTAGAAGCCATCGACCCGAGGGAGAAACCTCGCTTTGATACCAAACTGACGCAGGGGAGGACGTGAGGTCGAGCACCGTCTTCCTCAAGAGGATAAATATTCCGAATCCACGGAACTTCTCTGGACTCCTCACAGAGACTTCTCGAATCCACGAGAAAAGAGAACAGAAAATAGAAATAAATTCTAATAAATTCGAAATAGATTAATTAATTCATAAAAACGAGTTCACAACCCTTTAAATAAGGGTACTAAGCAATGGGAAAGAAATCAGAATCCAACTACAACTAGGATTCCTAGAATTCGCGACTTACTATAAATAGTAAACTTACTATTTATAGACGGTCGTGATGTCTACTAGTGCGCAAGGTTTTCGGCCAAAAAATAGTAAGTGTCCTATTTGGCTTCACCAACCGTTCTCCTAATTATTCTAAGCCCTTTTCACGTTGGGCGCAACTCCTAAAGCCCGACGGATGAAGAGTTATAAGCAAACTAAAACTTACTATTTATAGTAAAAACGAAATTGAAACAGGGAAAACGACCGTGAAATCAGGGGTTTCTCGCAATTCCGAGCGTCGCAACCCGGCGTAGCTGGGTGGTTGGGCTAAAGTAGCTCGTTCTACCCCAAAATCATATATTTTTCGTCCGCTAACTCATCCCGGATTGCGAGATACGCCTGATTTAAGGTCTGATGGTCCAGATCACTTCTGTCGCCGACCGGGCCTTTTCTGATCCATCTTTGCCATGTAATTGTCCGCGACCCGCTCTACATCAGAAAATGACAAAAAGAAA